>FLMG01001433.1:17019-27851 GCA_900088475.1 Hyphochytrium catenoides
GAGAGAGAGAGAGAGAGAGAGAGACTTGGCGGTAGGAAGTGGGGTGGGAGTGGGTGAGAGAGAGGGGAAAACCCAGGAAGAGAGCATGATGGGAAAGAGTGCTCAAGAAGTGTGAGGATACCTTCCTTCTCGTCTCTGTCAATATCTTTTCCCGCGAATCTTCGTAGCTCTCGCATCTATAGAGATTCCGTCCTTGTCTCTCAGTCATCAATTGTATTTACTGTCCTGTCACTCTGTTACCAACATTTTCCCTCTCTCCCTCTCCCCCCATATATCTGTCCTCTGCTCTTTCACTGTTCTTTCTCCTGTCCTGGCTGTAGCGGGAGAAGAAGTATCTCCGATCAAAGGCAGAGACATTGAGAGCGGTGGAGCAACATCTGAGCGGGGACATTGAGCAAAGGCAGCACGGCGTAAGAAATGTTTGTGCTTGTTTGTCTTCATCTAGCGCCACCGGCATCCCGTCTATCTCTTCTCTTTCTCTCTCTCTCCATCGAAAGTATCATTTCTCGTTTCGTTCTTAGTCAATCTCTCTCTATATATATCACGCTCCACGCATATGAAGTCTTTTCATTTTATGGGACAATGTCTTGGCTCGATGCTACTGCCAGTGTCAAGTATGGAGCCCACTGCTGCCTGCGTCTCTCTTTCGCTTCTTCCCTCTTTCTCTCTCTCTCTCTCTCCTTCCTTGGTCTCGTTCCGGCGCTCGTGTCCACTAATTAATACCTTCAATTTGCGTAGGGACAACAGGCAAAGGAGAAGCGGAAAGTGGAGATTAGAAAGAAGATAGATCAACGGCTTGTAGCGATAGAAATAGCAAAGCTGAAAGCGGTAGGCCCTCTCGTCTATTTTCCTCTTCTTTCCCGTCTTGTTCTCAGCTCCTCCTGCTTTTCCTCTCTCTCTCTCTCTCTCTCTCTCTTTCTCTCGCCTGGTGTCCTCCTTGTCTCCATCTCTTTGTCCTCATTCGCTCACCTGTTCTCTCCGCTTAAAGGAACACGCCCAACACAAGGAGAAGGCAGAAGTGAGGGCTAAAGATTATAAGCCCTCCTCTCTCCCGTCTCCTTCTCGTCCAAGGCAGGCAGGGGACACATTCCACATCATCTCGCCGGAGTTGGAGAGAAGGAAAGAGGAGGTGGCGCGCATGCAGGCAGTATTCAAGAGCCCTACCAGAGTTGCGATAGAGAAACATGAGGATCATTACAGGTGAGAAAGGAAAGACAGACGCCGAGAGTGCTGACGAGCCCACGTTAAGAGGAGAGGGAGAGAGAGAGAGAGAGGGAGAGAGAGAGATTGTAAGGGTACATTCTCTTCCCATCCCTTCCCCAAGTACGTCCTAGCTCCATATATATTGTGAAAAGGTGCTTGCCTTGCTAATTTTCTTTCTTTCTCTCTCTCGCTCACTGCGTGAAATGTCTCTCTGCTCTCTATAGATCACTGAGAGCTCACCAGGAAGTCCTAAGACAAAGGAGACAAGAGGACGTAGAAATGAACTGGAAGAACTACAGTCCTCCAAGAGAATCGAAGTAAGAACATCAGAGAGGCAAAGAGAGATAACAGAGAGAGAGAAGATAGCGACACAGAGAGACACTAGAGGAAGAGAGACGGAGGGAGAGGGAGGGAGAGGGAGTGACTTAGCAAACGTACATTAAGTAAGGAATGTAAGGGAGAGAGCACCTGTCAAGTCAGCCTCACCAAGATCAGTTGAGATCCCATTTGGAATCGAACCTGGGGAAGTCGGGCGGGCGAAGAGAGACAAAGGAGAGGCAGGGATAGAGAGAAAAGCTTACTCGGCAGGATGCTTTTGGGCACATTGCGAGCTGTCTTTTTCTTGGCTCGTCGCAATCGTGAACGGCATTCTCTTTCTCTCTTTTCCTGATCTTCATCTCACTTTCCTTGATTTAGGAACGTATGGACGAGGCTCAGGGAGAGAGACGAGCTGAAGCAGCGAACTGAAGAAGACTTGAAGAAGCTTGAAAGGTAAGCCCTGCTAATCCCTAATTTCCTATCTCTCTTCCTTTCTATCGGTATCATGCGAGCTCTCTTTTGCTCCTCCTATCTCAGTCGTGACATTGGTGCTCATTTTTGCTATCCCGTCCCTGAGACCATTGCAGGCGTCAGCTGATGGCTCTCCGTCTTCGTCTATCTTTCTCCGTCACTCTCTATCGTGCTATTTGTCTTTAATCCATTTCTCTCTTCATTTTGCTTTATTTTGCCTCTCTTGTCTTTTATATTCTCTCTCTCTCTTTCTCAGAGTGGAGAGGCTTTTGGCTGCCGAACACTATGCCCAGATAGTCAGAGAGATGTACGCTCCGCCAGTAAGTATCCTCTCTCCCCCGCCTGTGACAACCCTCTTCTGTATATACTGCTCTGTTCTGCGGAAAGACGCAGAGAGGCTCTCCTACCATAGAAAGATGTTCTTCCTGTCTCCTGTCAGAGACCTTTCAGTCTTTTCCTCCCGCATCCCTCTGTCTTGCGATCCACGCAAAGCCACGCTTCTCTACCTATCCATCGTGAACCCTTTCTCTCTCTCCTACTCTCTGAGTTTCTCTCTCCTCCTTTCTGAGCTTCTCTCTCCTCCTTCTCGGACCCTCTCTCTTTAGCTCTCTTAAACGTGTGTCCGTCTCTATCGCCGTCAGTTAATCGTTCCTTTCTTCGATATATTCACTTTTTTGAGCTACTCTTTCTTCTCCCTTCTCAATAGACCTCTCTGTTGCCTACCTGATCGTTCTCTCTCCTTTCAGAATGCTTCGTCTCCCCCGAAAGCACAGCTTCCCAGTAAACTGCCCGTACCACTTCGGAGTCCGAAGAGAGTTGAGAATTATGAGGCGAGAAACAACGCTTCTCGCTATCATTCGTCTGTTCTCCTTTCTCTTTCTTCTCTAGAGCTCCTTCCTCTATCAATAGGCCAAACACCTTAATGACCACTTCCCTTACCGGGAGAAAACTCTCTGGCAATGGCTTCTTATATTCCTCACCTACTGACCTCTCCTGCCTCCTTTTTCATCTGTTCCCTTTCCCATTTCCTTTGTCGCTGAACAGCAGACCACTATGTTACCGGTTCAATGTAGGTGCCTAAACGTTGGCGCTGTTCTCTTCTTCATCGCCTATGTCCTTCGGTCACTCTGCTGACATACAACATCTCCTTTATCATCAGTCTTAAGGGTTTCCTTGCGCTCTTCACTGTTACCGGCATCAGTCCCTCGATTGACTCTTCTCTATGGCGATGTAACAGTCATCCGCCCCTCCCTCTCGCCGTTGTCTTTTTGTGCACTCTGTTATATGTCATCAACCGTGTGACTTCCTCCATCCACTGGTCCAGCTTCAAGAGAGGAGAGAGATAGGGAGTTGAGGAAGCATCAGGTGAGAAAAAGAATAGCAGAGGAAGAACTCAAGTATGGCGAAGAAAGGAGCGGCGGGAAGGCGCTCACAGAGGAAAGGAAGAGACAACTGGTCTCTGAGTATGATTTTCCTACGACCGTGGTGGCGGCTGTCAAGGATGAAGGTGTTATTACTAAGCTCTATATAGGTGAGGACCGCGCCCTCTCTCTCTCTCTCCTCCATCTATCTCACCCTCACACAATTTCACCATCTTCTCTCTCCCCGTCCTTCTTCCTCCTCTGTTCTTCTCTCTTGCTGCCCGCGTTTGCTTTTCGTTCACCCTCGGCTGTTAACTGTTAGCTGTTTGACCTTCAGCTCTGTGATTGTCACTTGGTATGGATCGGGACAACGATACTGGCTTGTGTCCAAGCACAGAAGTTTTCTCTCTCTCTCTCATTTGACCATCAAGAAGCATCCTTTTATGTTTGGTGGTCTTACATTGTACTCTCTGCTCTCCATCTTCTGCCAGAGGCGACAAGCCAGCGAATCGCTAGGTTAGAGAAGGAAGCGAGGAAGAAAGGTTGATGGGCTGTCTCCCTTGCGTCACACCTCCTCCACTCCAAGAACAGCCATGTCTTTAGGCGCACGAACATGCCGCTGCTCGGATATAGAGCTACTCTGAAGATCGGAGTGCCAGGGAAGGAACAGATAAAGGATTGCTCTCTTTTTTGGGGGATCAGGGGGGATGCCCTACGTCCTCTGCTTTCTCTCCTCCCAAGGGCTGGTAAGACGCCCTACCCTGCTCGTTCATGAGGGGCTACAAGCGTCACCCTCTGTACTCTGCCCACTCTGTGCTCTGCTTCCAGACACCGAGGCTGAAAGTGCTGCTTTCAGTCCAGTCTTAGGTGTGTTTCTTTCTCTCTCTCATGCGACGCGTATACGCTCTTCGTTGCTTACGATGTAGGCCTTCCTCAACAGTTGCATGTTCTCCCCAATTAGACTAGGGAGACAGAAACAGAGAGAGGCGAGACAGAGAGAGGAGAGAGACACGCGGAGAGAAACAGAAAGAGAGGGAGCAAAAGACGGGGAGAGAGAGAGAAAGAGAGACGACACGTCCACTTCTTCAATGTAGATAGCGAGTCAGCAGTTCCCAACTTTCGCTGTACGAGATCGTCTTGTGTTTCTTTTGTAAAGCCTCAAAGATATTTATAGTGAAAAAGCAACGCTCTATGACAATCTGCGCCGTTAGAGATTGCTTAGTCTCTTCTTCTTTTGTTTGGGCCTTTCATCCTCTCAAAGGTAGAAGGTCTTCTTCTACAGAGACGGAAGACAGGCGAGTTCTCGAGAGCCTTCGCAACTCTGTCTCTCTATCTAACAGAGAAGTGATCGAGCCACTCTCTTTCACCCTGCCTTTCTCTATGACTATGGCTCGGTCATAGGACACAATGCTCTCTAACCGATGGGAAATAGAGAGAACTGTGTACTGTTCCAAAGTTTCTCTGACACTTCTATACAGAGCTCGGCAAGTCTGATCGTCCACATGGGCAACGGCTTCATCCCTAGTCGAGAAAGAGAGATGAAAAGAGTGAGCGAAAGACCTTCTTCGACAACAACCGGCGAGAAATGACCACATTTGCTTTCGAGAGCTACGGCGGCCAGCGACAACGAAACGTCATTAGAGAAGCAGAAGAGAGGGAGAGAGAGGGGGAGAAGTAGTTCACAGCGCAGGAGTCCTTACAGGAAAATAAGTTTAGGCCTTTTGAGCAGTGCGCGGGCTAGTGCAATGAATTGCTGCTGTCCCTGGCTGAGATTTCGCCCTCTTGCTTGAATGGAAGAGTCCAGCCCCAAAGGGAATGTTATTGACAAATCGGGTATCGCGAGGAGGGAGACAATCCGTAAAACTTCTTCCCTAGAATGCCTAAGGCCAGGGTCCAGATTACGCAGGAGAGAGCCCTCGAAAAGGACTGGGTCTGGGAGTAGGAGACAGAAGGATCAGAAGAGCGCGAGAGAGCCTGAGTGACCGGGCAATCAATGCAAGACAAGGCTTTTTGGATGCCATGAATGGATAAAGAGAAAGGAGTAACGAACGGAAAGCAACGTACTAAACACTTCTAGGGCCGCGGCAGGAAGGAGACAGTGAGCGTAAGAAAGGAAGAGGGATGGCTCTTATTAGACTCAGAGGGACGCCTAAGTAATTGACATGCATTTCCATCACCTTTACCCAGATCCACTGTAGATGAACAACTTGCTTTGTCTTTCTTTCTAACCCACACTATCACAGCCCTAAACCACCTCCCGTTCCTTCCTATCCTCCTCCTCCTCCATACTTTCTTCTTCCTCTCTCCAACCTCCAAGGTACCTTGAGGAACCACGGCGATTATGGAGTGAAGCTCTTCCTCTGTGAAGGCACGGATATTCCGTCCATTAACCTTGATCGTCCCCGACTGACATTAGAAGAATGTTAGCTAGTTATACAGGGTGGAAAGCAGAGCGGACGCAAGCAAGATGGGCTCGACAGCAACCGGCAAGGAACGGAGGAGGTCACACATGGGCTAGCTCCAAGAAGTGTTATATTGTAAGAGGAACCCGCGAAGAGAAAGACTTACTCGAGAAAACGTTGTACTGGAGAGAAAGAGAACTCTCATGTTTCCTTACCTTGGGAGAGAGTACTCTTAGCGCTGCCAGAATTAGAGTTGACTTGCCTGAGCCTGACCGCCCAAAAATGCCTACCTTCTCTCCTGGCCTTATTGAGAGAGAAAGATTGTCCAACGCTGGGACCGATGAGCCAGGATAGAACAGAGAGACGGCCTGAAAAGACAGGGCGGCGATCTTCTTCTCTTCAGCGACCTCTTCTTTCAATGAAGATCGTTGACGCTGAAAGTTCTCTTCTCTCTCTTTACACAGGAAAAGAGTCTCCGCCACTTTCCTTGCTTCCGTCCTAATGTTGTTTGTCACTGTCTTCTCCTTTCCGTCGCCTCTCCTTTCTTGATGCGCTTTACCGGCTTCTAAGGCACGAGCGACTGAGTCTAGAGATTGACTGAGAAGAGTGAATGTCCTGGTAACCCACTGCAGTAACCCACTGAACTGGAGAGCGTGGGACAGAAGGAGTGTGGGACCACTTGCCCCTCTCTCCTCTCCCTCTCTACTTAGAGCAAAGATAGCCACTGAGAAGAGTAGTATGGAGGAGAGGACGTTGAGCCTAAAAGAGAGCCACCGGTTGCCCTCCCAATGCAGCCGTAGAGAGCGAGAAAGAGCTAGAAGAGCGTTGTTGAACTTGTCATACATGTCTCTCTCCTTTCTAAAAGCAGCAATCACATCCTGCCCAGCTACCGTCTCTCTAATCAAGGTAGAGCATCTCACCATCG
Source organism: Hyphochytrium catenoides (assembly GCA_900088475.1). Taxonomy (NCBI): domain Eukaryota; class Hyphochytriomycetes; order Hyphochytriales; family Hyphochytriaceae; genus Hyphochytrium; species Hyphochytrium catenoides. The sequence continues at coordinate 23,700 of FLMG01001433.1, forward strand.
CATCGTTCTCTCTTTGCTTCAGTGATCCTGAGAACTCTCTATACTCTTTCTCAATGCGGAGAAAGAGAGCTATAAATACAGGAAACGCGCAAAAGACTGGGGAGAAAAGTAGGAGAGAGTAGCCTAGAATCCCACAGAGAACCAGGGCACCTTGTAAGCCCTGCAATAAATAGTCATCCAGATAGTAATCAATCTGATCAAAATCAGAGGAGAAGAGCGAGGAGAGAGCGCTATTCTCCTCTGTGTCATAGATGGCCTTCACTGCCCCATCTCCTGACAGAAAGGAAGAGACACAGCTGGTGTGGAGCTCTTCCCCCGCCCGAAGGGACAAAACGGAGATCGAGAACGATCTAAAGAAAGAGGCCATGAGCACCGCCAAAACAGAAAGAAGGATGTGCGGGGAGAGAATACCCCTACCAGACGCTGCTCTGTCGTAGATGCTCCTGGAGAGAGAGAACACACCCCGGTCAGTGGGCACGCCAAGTTATCAGTCTCGGGCGTTTCTTCTCTCCCTCACAGTGCCCAAGTCCCCTCCCTCTTTTCTCTCTTTGTAGGGGCTAATTGTATAAAACGCGATGGATAACCTTAGCGCGTGACCGTCATTCTCCATCTCCTTACAGTTTTCCCTCCTCTTCCTGCCATTCGGATCTTGCGTCGCACTTATGTTTCACTTAACATCTGTCCCTTCATGCGCTGTCTCAGTCCCCAACACCTCTCCTCTAATCACAGCCCTAGGAGAAGAAGAGACTAGTAAAAAGTTCATACTAAGACTTACCCCTCTACTTGCTGCTTCAGGAAGAGATTCAGGACGAAGAGGCCAACAGAGAGCAGAAGCCAAATTATTCCTTCTTTACCCGCGAGGAGGAAGTAATGAAAGATTGTGGCCACCATTGACCACCTATGTCCCTTCTTTTCCCGTGTATCTCTTCCTTTGGTGGAAAACTGAGGGTCCACTTCTTGGATGCTAGTTGTTGAGGTGGCCTTGCCTGCAGCCTCATCTACTTCCACAGTGGGCGATGAATCGGAACTGGCTTCCTCCCGCTCTCGACTGAATAAATGAGGAAAGTTCTGTTGAATGTCTGTGGGTCTTCCTTGGCCAATAATCTTACCCTTATCCATCACAAGTATAATGTCAGCCCGAGAGAGAAAGAGCGAATGACTGGTCAGGGTGATGACTTTGGTTTTGCCTTTCATTCTCTCTCCTTCAAGCACTTCCGCCATTAGTAGGTCTGCCAGAGGCTCATCGAGACCTCGGAGAAGGTCATCAAGAAGAAAGAGCTCACATTCTTCGTCTCTATAGAGCGCTCGAGCTACGGACAGACGGGTTTGCTGTCCTCCTGACAGGTTAGACCCATTGTTCTGCACTGGGCTGTCACCTCCAAGTGAGTAAAAAGAATCCAGGTCTTCTCTTATGCCCACTCTTTCCATCACTCTGTCGAATCTCTGCCCGTCATACGAAGAGAAAAAGCAAACATTGTCCTTCACAGTCCCTGACAGTAGCCAGGTACTCTGAGGGACGTAAGAAAGTAAGGAGAGCGGAGGAAGAGCGCAAGTACCGCCTGTGAGATGAAGGCGGCCCATTATTGCCCTTAAAAGGCTAGACTTTCCTGCTCCAGTGGGGCCAACAATCATGACGGTTGCACCCCGAGGGACTTTGAGGGTAACCTGGGAGAGAACTTCATCCATCTCTAAGGGTGAGAATGTACCAGTACCAGAAGGAGAAGGAGAAGAGAGTGAGCACCTCGCTCCTCGCTGTGGGCGCCACGGACTGAAGCTTGCGTTCTCCATCAGGAGTATGGTGGAAGAGTCTGTCGCGAGGTCAACGAGGACAGAGCAGGAAAGAGTGTGAGAAGTCGAAGAGAGACCAATGTGAAGCAGTTGACTCATGAGCGCTCAAGAGAAGGAATAGAAAGGAGTCCAAAGCTCCACAGAGCGCAACTGCTGCATCATTATATATGGACAACTCTGCTGCAATGCAGGTAAAATGGATACTAAGAAGGGTGGCGATGACTAACCTTTCGCTTGTTTCCCGGGCAAGAATCTGCTTCTAAGTTCACCGTCTGCTGAACCGGAGTTTGTTGATGAGGAATTCGACAAAGTGAAGGAGAGACTAACTGCAGGGGAGGACGAGGAGAGAAAGTGTGTCATTCTCTTGCACGCCTGCACTCCTTCCAGCAACGCGGTCACAGCCTGAGGTAAGACAGTCAAAGGTCCTTTCATGACGTTCAGATAGGCCGTAACCGCGAAGACTAGGTCTGAGGAGAGAGACCCTCCACAGAGTGAGAAGCAGGAGAGGGTGAGAGCGGCAATCAGTAGCTGTGCCACGAACTGCGTAGCTAGATTTATATTACGGAGGAGAAAGATGCGCGTTAGTAACTGCCTCTCCCCGGTTCTGCTGTGCTTTATCTTCTCTTCAAAGAATCCTTCCTACAAGCGGAAAGAGGAGCGAAGTGGTGAGAAACATCGAAAGGAGAAGAGCGCCAAGTAGGAAAAGGTCCTCTCTTTCCCACGACCTTCAGAGAGAGGAGGGAGAATTGAGAGGAGAGACGAGAAATGACGCGAAGGGAGAGAGGCGGAGTGGAAAGAAAGAGAGATTGGTCGCAGTGCGGAGCAGAGCTGAAAAGTCCTCGTAGAGACGTACCAGTCCTGAGAGCTTGATAGACTTTAGCTGAGCCAGAGCTTCCTCAATAACGTCAATTCGCTGGCGCGTGCTATCGGAGAAGGAGGCTCGTAGATGAACGATTCCTCTCACTAGGAAGTATTGGACCTGAAAATGGTGAAGAAGAAGAGTTAACACACCTATCGACCGCAAGCTACGACCCGTTGAAGCTGGCCAAGAGATAGACCAAGCAAGCGGCGGGCTGAAAGGAGGGAAAGAAATATCTGACAGTTTGTAGGCAAAGCGAAAATGAGTTGCCAGAGTGGTAGCACTAAAATATAGAGCGATACCGCGCCAATAGGGCGCGAGTGCAAGGAAGAATGACGAGTGATCTAGGCACCGCCAAGAAATGGAGAGAGGAAGGGGACGAGAGAGAGAGAGAGAAAGAAAGGGAGAGAGAAAGAGAGTGTGAAAGAGAGAATTTAAGGAGACCTGGAAGAGGATGACCATCCCTATAATCCCGGCCAAAGCAGACCAGCCAACTGCCGTGATGAGCTTGTATGAGGCCAGAAGAAGGAGCAAAGGACCTGCCCAGATCCAGTGCAAAAGAAGAAAGAGCTGGAAGACTCGCTGGCTCTCCACTGTCATTAGCGCCACCACCTGGCCCTCCGACACCGGGGTTGGTGGCGAGAGAAAAGATTGGTCGGGAGACAGAGTCGAGATAGATAGAGAGGAAGAGTCGAGAGAGAGAATGTGGCGGTAGATAAGCCGAGAAGTATACTCTCGAGCTCTTATCCCAGCAGTGCTCATCATCGCAAAGCCATAGCTAATGATGGTGTTAGCCAAGAGAGAGACGAGGAGAAGAAGAAGTGCAGTAGAGTAGTCTCTCCAGATGCCCTCAAGGAGCACCAGGAAGGGCGAGAAAATGGAAAGAGGGAGGAGAGAGGGAAGAGAGAGAGAAGATGAAGCCAAACAAATGGGGTCTAGCATATCTTCTTTCTTCCCATCGCTTTCTCCTTGCTCAAGCACCTTGATAACCTCTTGCAGCTGCTGGGGAATGAGGAGCTGCAATGCCAAGTGCAGAGCAAAAGCCGCTCCACCTTGGACAATGTCAGGGGAGAGATGAGAGAAGAGAGAGAAGAAGAGAGGATCATATCCACCAATAAACCTCCAGAACAGGGAGGACAGAGGAGAGCTTTCTCTTTCTTTCTTCCCTCCACTGTCATGTTCCACTTCCGGGGCACTCTTTTCCGCTTTTCTTTGCAAAATTCTAGCCTGAAAGACTTTGTTGAAGGCTTGGAAGTCGAGTGCCTCCCATGTGGACAAACGGCATACTCTGTCCCGCTTGGACTTCAGGAGAGCACCATCGCCTTGCTTATGTTGCTCTTCCCTCTCGCTCAGCTCTTTCTCTTCACTCTTGCTGTCCTCTTCATTGAGCTCCAAAGCCCTTTGTCTAAAGCCGCTAGCCGAGGCGAGCAGCCACACTTGCTGCAAGGCTGGGCCCAGGCTAAGCCGTAGGAGAGACCCGGCAGCCATCGATCTAGCCAATATCC
>FLMG01001439.1:0-19655 GCA_900088475.1 Hyphochytrium catenoides
TATTGACCGACAAGGCTAATACGTAAAAGCCCTTTATTTTGTTCGAACCCCATATCTCATCCTGAGGTTTCCATAACTATAGCGCGGATCGTTTTGCCAAGGACCGTTGTTGAGCGGTTTTAAAGGGCTCTTTCACACGGAAAGAGTTACCCCAGTAGTAGTCTCCAGTTATTTGTCATTTAGTTATCATTCGTTTGGGCCATCCTCCTGTCCTCCTGCTTGTAAATATAAGAGTAGTGCAACGTTATGACAGTGAATGAAGGGCCTTCTTATCTGTACAACAGTTACGACTGTACGACGAGAGCTGTGGCGTCTCTGTGCATATCCTCCACCAGCAGCAGACAATAATGCGATGATGATGATGATGATTCTTACCTTCTTCTAACTCATCTAGCGTGTCCCTCTACTAGAAAAAGAATACTCCTGGCAGCCGAAGCGGTGAACGACCAGATGCCGAGCCTTGCGTAGTACTTATTATGAGGAGGAGGACTAGTATGAGTCTGCCTAGACGACAGACAGAGTACCTTCTAACTCATCTAGCGTGTCCCTCTACTAGAAGAAGAATACTCCTGGCAGCCGAAGAGGTGAACGACCACATGCCGAGCCCTGCGTAGTACTTATTATGAGGAGGACTAGTAGTATCGGTCTGCCTGCTGGACACAGATAGTGGTCTCTATAAAGAAGGGCCAGCCAGGGAGGACTAGCTAACTTTGAAGGATAATAGATGATAATAACCTCCAAGAAGAAGGTTATCTTGACGTTACTTCTTCTGCCTGTTGGTCCAACTAATAAAAGGATGGAAAGGGAGGAGCTGCAGCAGGCCTCATCACCAGGTATTTATTGCACAATAATTACTCCTCCTGATCAAGTCAAATGCTACGAATATATTGTTGTTTGGTGTTGCTTGGCTGTTGTCAAGAAGTGGGCGACCTAGTAGGAGCAGCAAGCGGACAACAGCAAGATAGAGAAGATTCCTCGTCGCAGAAGCAGTAAACTAAAGCAAGGACTGGCAACGTTCAAGTATGTGGTAAGGGCTCCGTCTATCCGGTTGTGGCTATTCCTCCTTTTTTACGCTAGTTGCCTAATGTTGACGACTTATTTATCGACTGCCCTACTATGATAGTAAACAATCTTCCGGTAGTCACCCATAATAGATAATCATGGTCGTACGGTTACTCTCTCCCTACTGTTATAATGTCGTCCTTGACACGCAGCAATGCTCCGCTGTCTTCTTGATGCTTGGCTGGTACGGTGGTGAGAGAGCTCTTTGCCTTCTTCTCTTTGTATTCGAGCTCCTTCATCCTCCTCGTCGGCGGCCTACCTCCGAATCTCTTCTTCTTCGTCCGTTCTGTATGGCAGCAGAAGCCTCCAGCTAGTACCAGCAGCAGCGACAGCGCCAACGCCGCTATGATGACGACGCTCTCACCCTTTCTCCCAGAAGGATTGCTTTTTTGCCTGCCGCGGCGGCGATTCACAGCTGGTTAAGTCATGGAGGAGGGAGCAAAAACAACAAGTAGACAAAGTGATGATGATGGTGGTGGTGCTTAGGGCGGGGAAGGATGAGCTGAATGAAGAAGAAGCTGGACGGTAAAGGAGAAGAAGAAGTTGGTAGTGCTGGTGCTAGTGAGATGCCACGCCACGAGCATATACTATCCCGCGGCAAGGCGCTGCGGCGGGCCGAGGAGCGAACAGTTATTGTCAGGAGATTAATCAGAAGAAGAGAACAAACCGAACCTAGCGAGATCTTCCTCTACTACAGGGATCATTAGCAACAAACGATGGAACGATATCCTCCACCACGCCCGCCGTTGCCGCCGCCCAGCAGCAGCATCGCATTAAGGAGGAGAGAAATCCTGTTGCTACCATCATCGTCCTTCTCGCTTGGTTTTTGTTGTGCACGCAAATACGAAGAAATAACAGCAAGAAGCAAGCAAGGAAAGAAGAACGGTCAAAAAAGAAAGGCGAGAAGAAGACATCAGTAGGATGATGAAGATAATAGTAGCAACAAAGTATCATCATTATGAGACAGCAGCAGCGAGCGCCGCTGCCGTGCCGCTGCCGCGCAGCAACAGCAGAAGATAGTAGTAGATAGATAATAATAACAAGATGAGGAGGGTCCATGCTCGTTCATCATTATCTATACACATCATCATCATTCCACAGCCTTAGAATCAAGTCATCTCTTCATCTAAAGCTCTATCATTCATCAGCAGGGCAGCAGCACGCCTTCGCTCTACGAGACTATCTTCTTCATCATCTTTGGCTGTCGTCGTCGTCTTCGCCTTCGTCTTCTTCTACCTCCGGCCGCTCTGTCTTCCTCCTCCGATCCCGCCACACATCAGCATTAGAGTAAAGGGCAAGAAAAGAGCCATCTATCTCTTGGCCAGATGCTTGATGACGCGCAAGCACGTTCTTTGGCAGGAGTCCCCAGACATATTTAGGCGTTGTATTTTGTAATATGCTATGTAAATGTTCAGATTAGCCCCAGATTCTAGGCAAAGCATGGATATCATTCCGAATATAGTGAAAGCTCCCTCCATGTTGGAGCATCTCATCAAAAGTGTGCCCTCAACGAAAAGCAGGGGAAACGTCGAAATCCGGTCTAAGATAGGCGCATCTTCGATGTGCAACTGGTAGGTTTTGGCTGCATCTTTCGAATAGCGATTGTGGGGGAGTTCTGTCTGTGGTTGTGGTGGTATCACAAGGCATTCAAGGAACTGTCCCTTAACTTTTTCCTAAAACGCCATTTTGACCGTACCGGCTATCTCAGAGGAGGGCATTGCACTATGGCGGTTGGTTCTGTTGAGGAGAATCCAGGAGCTCACGGGGTAACGTTAACCAAACGAGACAGAGCGTAGGAGAGATACGGTTCTATTAGATGTGGTTAAAGGGAAGAACGGCCCTGTTCTGAAGCGAGAAAGAGATGCTGAGAGATAGACCACTGTGAAATGGAAAGAGAAACAGCCAAGCGAGACAGAGGCAAAAGACAGAAAGCGGAGAGGTACAGATAGAGAGACACAGCGAGAGAGAGAGATCATGGAACAGCAAAAAGAACAGAAGAGAGAGAAAGAGAGAGCGAGGAGAGAAAGAGAGAGAGAAAGAGGAGAAAGAGAAGAGAGAGAGGACGTGAGGGGAAAAAAGCGGGAGGAAAGAGAGAAAGAGAGAGGAGGACAGAAAGCTGAAAACGTATGTGGGTCTTCTTGCGAGACCGATGACAAATAATGAAAGAGATACCACAAACGATTAGACAGAGTGGACCGAGAGATGTGAAGCTGGTATTATAATTGCTAGAGGTTGAAGGAGGTGGACACAGAGTCAGAGGGAGTGCAGAGAGATTTTGTGGGCGAGACAGAGCGATGTTGGAGGAGCGGTTGAAGGCCCTTATGTACAAGGAGGCGGTGGCCGTTTACTTTCTTCGCATTCGCAGGCCGGGAGAGAGAGAGAGAGAGAGAGAGAGAGAGAGAGAGAGAGAGGAGAGAGAGAGAGAGGAGAGAGAGAGAGAGTGGGAGAAAGAAAGTAACGATAAAACATAGATAGCATAGGAGAGGAGACCAATTCTTCTACACGGATCCTGCCAGGAGAGAAAAGAGAGAGAGAGAGAAAAGAGACCAAAAGAGAAAGAGAAGACGTGGAGAAGAGGAGGCAGGTGGCACTATTGCGTGTCCACATCGTGGCCGCTGGATCCCTCTCATCAACATCATCAACAACAGAGAGAGAGAGATGGGTTGCACTGGCTTTACACTGTGGAAGAGACGAAGAGGCAGAGCAAGTCAGGGTGATCGAGAGGTTGCAGCTGGCGCTTATTAGCACCACGATAAAGGACAAGAGGGAGACAGAGAGAGAGAGAGAGAAGGAGAGAGAGAAGAGACGAGAGACGAGAGACAAAAGCAGAAATAGATCAGAAAAGCGGCAGGTTTCGGGAGGGGCAGAAGCCTTCGTTGTGTCGCTTCAGACAAAAGCTTGACAGCTTTAAAGCCCATCTTCCTCTTCTGAACAAAGAGAAAGGAGAACGACAAGAATCTTCTGCTTTATCTACCATGCAGACAGAGGAGATGAGCCTGGGCACTAAGCATTAAGAACTAACTGCCAGGAGAGAGAGAGAGCTTGAGCTGCGTGGTAAGACTGAAGAGTCCACTTGAAGACGCGCATCAGCTTCCGCTTCCACGCGCAGTGCATCTCAATCAGAAGACTATCGGCTGTTCTCTCTCCTTTTTCTCTCTCTCGTGGGCGCGCCTTCGCTGTAAGGCACCGGTTCCTCCTCTTCTGAACTATGGCTTTAGAGTTGGAGAAGAAGCTCAAAGGAGAGAAGCTTGGTCATATGAAGCAGAAGAGAAAGTCGTATGCACTAGAGGACCTGGTGGCCGCGAAGATTGTGAGCTGTGATATGGAGTATGGCCTGGAGGATGGCAAGCCCTACACTAACTTCCAGATAGAGGTACGTGGACCTGACAGGTGGAAGAGACAGAGAGAGAGAGAGAGACGGTAATCTGCAGCATCCACAGATATTGCAATGAACCTCTCCTCTCCACAAAGACAGAGCCTATCCTCTTTCCCATACTCTCTGTCTCTTTGTCTGTCTGTCTGTCTCTGTCTGTCTGTCTCTCTTTCTCCAAGCCGTCCTACCGCACCCTCAACCACTTGTTTCCCTTCTCTTGCTTATTGGCTAGGTATCTACAAGGGAGAGTAGCTGGACTGTGTCGCGACGGTATGCTGAGTTCAGGCAACTTCATGAAGCGCTGAAACGACGTCTCCCCCTAATAAAAGAACTGGACTTCCCGGCTAAGAAGATGTTCGCATCGCTGCACCCGAAGTATGTCTCCGAAACTGCACGTGAGATGAAGAGGGAAAGAAGAGAGAGAGAGACCATAGTTAGAGAGATCTAAGAGCACCGGGGAGCTTAGACGCTTCACTGCGCTTAGAGAAAGAAAGAGAAAAGAGCAAGGGAAACGGCGCCACGGGCTAGGATTAGTACAGCGGGTACGCAGATATAAGTGATGGCGCAGAGGCTGACTGTGTGCTCTGTCTTCCTGGTTATTCCTCTGCGTCTAGGGTGGTAGAGGAGCGCCGCCGCAAGTTTCAGAGCTATCTCTCCATGCTACTGCAGCTAAAATCCCGGCCTCTGGAGCTTGAATGGTTCTTACAGCTTGTTGAGGTGCGGCTCCTCCTTTTCTCATGGCATCTCAAGCCGGGTGTCGCAAGCAATAGCAGTCAAAACCACAGTTTTGCTCTTCACCCAGTCTCTGCATCTCTTCTCCCTGAATATATCTCGTCTTCTCCCTTCCGTCCTCCCTCCCTTTCTCTTTCCTCGTTGTCGCTCTCTCTGGCTTCTGATGAGTTCCTGAGCTGGTTAGCCTTTTCATCGTTGTCCTTGTCTCTTCTCCATCCCACCAGACGAGCCTTCACCTCTTCAATCCCGTGAATGTGGGCTTCTTCTCTGTAGTTACTCTTGCCTCACATACTACCTCTTCTCTTCCTCCAAGAATGACGACTGACAATCTTATCGCTCTTCGCTTTCCCTCTTTTTTCCCGGAAGGACTCTATTTTTGTTGTGCCCTCAAGGGAACTAGATGAGAAGCCGCTTACGCCAGGTCCTGCAAACGCCAGCACTACGAAAACGTCAAGAAGCCGGCGAAGGCCTAAGGTAGGGTCAGTAGTCCCTCTGCGCATCCTGACGTTTCTCTTATGGCTCCATTCTGTCTTCCTTTCCGTTGTACTACAGCTGGATGAGAGCTGCTTTGAGGTGCTCCGTGTCATTGGGCAAGGCTCCTTTGCGACTGTCTATCTTGTGAAGAAGACCTATGGCGACGGAGAGATGTATGCCATGAAGGTGTTGAAGAAGCACGGTAGGCTAAATATTCTCTAGGTTTTGATATAGAAGGAAGTATCTTCCTTGACTCATAACGTCCTCTTCCAAGACTTGTATCACAGAGAGCACGTGGAGCACGCTAGGGCAGAGAGAAGAATTCTGGCCAGTGCGTCACATCCTTTCCTCTCGTCTCTGGCTTACGCGTTCCAGAGCCCAGACAAGCTATTCATACTCACTAACTTCCTCGCCGGCGGGGAACTCTTCGTTCATCTCAAGCGCTTTAGAACCTTCAATGAAAACATGGTAAGAACGGTCTATGGGGCAAAACTGTCGTTGTAGTCAGAGATGCCGTCTTAAAGTGGAGAAGACCGGCAAGAGCACAGAATTGGGAGGTAACTGCCTCTAATCAAGAAACTGCATAGAGCGAGAGCTAGAGAGAGAACCCAGGCACTAGGGATAGGGGAAGGCTGAGAGAAAGAAAGAGAGAGAAGGAAGAGAGAGAGAGCTTAAGCGTCGGAAAAGGGGAGAGGGAGGCAGCCATGTACAAGCAGAGGAGGGAGGATCGAATAGGGTCGACGAGAGCCGAAAGGTCATAGCAGTGGCCAGTGGGGAGCACATACCAAACCGAGGACGCGAAGCTCATCTCACGACTATCTTCAGGTTCGCTTCTATTTATCGGAGATCGTCCTGGCTGTGTCATATCTCCACAGCTGTCAAATTATTTATAGAGATCTCAAGCCAGGTAGGGAGATCCCTTCCCCCTCTGTTTGGCTGCTTGGACATATTCCCTTGATTTCTCTTGTCAACCTGCCACCAATCAAGGGCTAAGCTGAAAATCTTGTGGCACTCTACGTATGATTCTCTTTATTCTTGTTGTCTGCGGCTCACATATAATGCTCCTATTCAGAAAATGTCCTTCTGGATGCCGAAGGTCATATCAAACTGATCGACTTTGGACTGTCTCGCGACGGGATGTCGCCTGGGGTCCGGACTTACACCTTTTGCGGCACACCAGAGTATCTTGCGCCTGAGATGCTTATCAACAAGAAGAAGAGGAAAGGTAGGGATGTGGAACACAGATTCAAGGAAAGGCGCAATGGAGAGAGACGCACGGCACGAAGGCGGCAGGCAATGATTGTCTAGAGCTACCTTAACGCCAGTGTCTCTCTCTCTTTTGTCTCGCGTATAGGCTACGGTATGGAAGTAGACTGGTGGAGTGTGGGCATCATCGCCTATGAAATGTTAACCGGGCTTCCGCCATACTACGACAAGAGCATACCGAGGATGTGCAATCGGATACTGAAGGAGCCCATCGAGTTCCCCCCAAACATACATACCACCTTTGAGGTACGGCATTCTCGTTATCCTATCGCCCCACTTTCGATTGGATTGGCAATCAATCAGTGCCCTTGACTATGTGCTGTCCTGGTGTTATACGGCGCTGCTGATAGGGTTTCCTCTAGTAGCCGGACAACTAACCCTTCATGTTTGTTCTTGCCTGATCTCTTGCAGATGAAGTCTTTAATAGCTGGGTTACTGGTGAAGAATCCGCATCATCGGGCGGGGTTGAAAGGGCAATATAGCGGCGAAGACGTCAAGTTTCATCCGTTTTTTGACTCTGTGGACTGGGATCTTGTGCTCGCGCGTGAGGTATGTAAGACAAACTGTCTTAGCGGCAGATATCGGTAGCTAGGAATAGAAAGGCTGTAAGAGGGCAAGGCTAACATCAGGGTGAAAGCTTGTGGCAGGCATTAAAATGATGTTTTCACACGAAGAGTAAAGAAGAGAGTGAGAGCAAGAAAGAGAGAGAGAGAGAGAAAGAGAGAGAAAAAGAGAGAGAGAGAGAAAGAGGGGACGCGTGAAGAGCAAGGAGATCACAAGCTTGCCTTTTCTGATCATGCGGAGAGAAAGAGTGAAGAGAGCGATCTAGCAAATAAGAGGAGACAATGCAGAAGTTCACTTCAGGGCGCCATAGATAACTGAGGACTATTTCCGCAGGTTGACCCGCCGTTTGTCCCCAGAGGAACTCACAAAGGGGAGAACTTTGAGTTTGACGGAAAGAGATCTATTTTGGAGTTGCAATCGGTAGGGGAGAAGGCGAGACGAATAACAGAGATAGGATATTATGTGTCTCTGACGTTCCGCTTTCCTTTGCCAGGAGCAGGAGACTGCAGAAAGTGAAGACGATCTGCCCATACTGTTCCCTGGTTTTACGTTCCGGCACTCTCTTAGCTCTGGCAGTCAGAGCTATGCCTCTCGCTCAGCTTGAAAAGGCAGCTACTTCTGTGTTCCCAATTTTTCAAATCTTCTTGCTCCTTCCTTCTTGTTTGATGGTGCGTTGGATGCACTATCCGCGGACTTGAGGCCATCCGCACAAAATTTTGTGTCCTACAATCTCACTGCTTGTGACAGCAGTGGGCTTTCTTGCTATTCTTAAAACTACTTCAAACACGCTCACAAATAAAGATGGGCGCCACGATAAAGTGCCAGTTAAACCATCAACTAGCAAGCGGTGGGTTTCGTTCTCAGAGGGAAGCTCTGTGTGCAATCGTATGGGAGGCTCCACACCTCTAACGTTGTTGGGCCCTCCATTCACAGCTTATTTGAAGAACTTCATCTTCAGGTTTGTAAATCACCTCCTATGGAAAGAATAGCCCTACTTAGCTTTGGTCAACCATCTGTGACGAGACCAACAGACTGCGCTTACCGCTGTCTCTCCTGGAGCCAGCTCCTGAGAGAAATTATCGGGCTTAATATTTGTGATTACCTGATGAAGAATAATGTCGATATCACGTCAAGGTTCCATCTGTGGGGCCTATGTCTATAAGCGATAACAAAACGATATTTTTACCTCCGGCATTTGTGACAAGTTGCAGGACCGCCTGCGAGGCTCCAAGGGTAGAGCAATAAACTCCTCCCGGCTCTTTGAAGGCTTCTCCAAAGTTGGGAAGAGCCGCTGAAAGGTCATTCTACGTAACGAATATTAGACGTGTGTGCCATTCAACCGAACCTCAATGAAAGACTATGCGGGATCAAAGCCAAACACTACCGCCGATCGTGGAGCTGCACTCTGATAAGTAAATATGGATACGAAAGGTTGCAGCACTTTACGCGCCTTACCTCCTTATCCCTTCTAAATGTAAAGTCATCTTTTTCCATGATGAGAACTCCTGCTCCGAGCTCTTGCTCGCCATCGAGGTGAACATCTTCTGGATTTTTCTCTTGGTCGTTTGAGCATCGCGATCTAGTGAAGAAGCAAGGCAGAGATATGCAGATCAGCTAGACTGGGGAGGAGTCTTAGCAAACCTGCAATATGATGCAATCTCACCGGCATTATTGGAGTCTGCAATGAAGCGCTGAAGGGGGTAAGTAGAATCCACCAAGCTTTCTTGGTCCTTGAAGAGCTTGGCATGTTGTGCCTCCAGCGCGACGATGCGTGCCCTTTGTTCATCCTGACTGACGGAGGGGGCTAAGCCACTCTCTGCGTCATGGCGGGAAAGCACTAAATAAGAATTTGGACCAGTACAAGACTCGAACCGGAATGTCAGCAGGTAACTCTTAGAGGCCAATCAGGACGGCTTTGAAGAGCTACACGAAGCTAGTGGCCCTTGAGACTCTAGAAGGAGGGGTTCTCACCTAGTTTCTTCGAAGCGGCCAAGGTCTCCTTTTGCATAGCGATGAGGGCTTCCATCTTGGCCTTCTTCTCCTTGATCTCCTGCTGTCTGGCTTCCTTATCTTCTTGTGCCCGCTGTACCCAGGTGACACAATGCAACGAACGTCGGCAAGCTGTCAAAGGAGCAGCAGAGATAAAGCATGTGAACCGCATTCCACAACCTGCAGCTTAGCTTTAAGCTCTTGATTCTTGCTTACAAGGGCATTGAGTTCGCCCTCTAGCTGATTTAGCTCCCTAACCACCACAAGCGCAATCATAGAAGGGCACTTAGTTGATCTCCCATATGATAAAATGTTATGGCGTGGAAGGACCAACCTCTTTTTCTCTTCAAGCTGTTTCTTAGCCTTGTTCACCTCTGCTAAACCTTGCCTAGGTGGGAGAAAAATGACTAAGAGGCTAGATGCAGTAACTCTCGGGGAGGAGGCTGCCAAGGAAATCAACGGCCCTGCTACCCAGCACATTGGAAGCGTTTTGCTGAGATATCCAGAGGGGATTAGCAAAGAGACGGAATAGCTAAGTGAAATGCAGCCCAATGGAGGAAAGCTGACATCAGAATAAGACTTTTAGATCTCTAGTACCTTTTGGCTAGAGCTAAAGCGTTCTCGGCATCTCGATATTCCTTCAGGGTCTCTGTTATCAGCTGGGCCACCTCCACCGGTCGCTTCACTACCTGCTCACAACGTCAGTGAAGTGGGCAGGATCTCAGCCAATCCGGATAAACACTCAGACGTGGAAAGGCTCTGTCCTCTATGCGCCCGTGCAGAAAGCAAAGAGTTGGGCCCATTCCAGAGCCTAGACATTCTAGAGGCCATAAAGGCTAAAAGGTACAGAAACAGCTTACCAGCTTTCTCTCGACTGTAATGGCCAGCTCTCCTTCTGGTATATCAGCGAAAATGTCACAGATTTCATCAAAGGTCTTTCCTTCAACACTTTCCAGGTTAACCTGCTTTAGCACATCTCCCGGCTTTAGAACCACGGGCCCTACGGGCACAAAATCCTCCCTGACTTCACTAATAACCACTCTAGATTTGCCATTACTGTCCTGATGTTCAATCTGCAGGTGGGCGCCAGAACTGTTCTTCATCAGTGCTTGGCGGATGGTCTGAATGTAGGATTTAGTTCTCCAAACAGAAGGTGGTCGGCGACTGTTAGAAGTAACGGAGCTTATTGTCTCTTGTCCAGTTTGCTCTGAGTCGTTGTTCTCTTCGACGAGATCCTCTTGGTCGTTATCTTGGTTCTCTTGAAAGGCAGAGTCCTCCCCAGGTGGGTCGGAATCGGAAGCAGAGGCCGGTTTGTGTCTCTTGCCAGGTTGTTGTTCGAAGCAAGGGCTCGGTGGTCTCTTTTCGAGAGAAGACACAGCCTTCTCACCTTCTCCAGGTTGCTTCTCCGTCTGAAAACAGTTTAAGCAATGGTGTCACCTCAAGGAAAATGTCCGGAACACCGGTCCCAGGAGGGCAACGAAGGAGAATTTCGAAGCGACCCACTTGATCATCAAGCCAAGAACCTCTTCTTCCTTCTCTTACTCTAACAGAGGTCGTCTCGGCTATAACTTCTTTTTTTCTCTCTAATCCTGGCTGCTTCTTAGACCCTGACCACAAGAGCTATTCCCTCTTTTCAAGTCATCTCCCTCTTTTGGCACTTTAATCTACACTCTATTGATAGACGCATCTCCGAAACACCCTAGCATTCCACTTCAACTTAGGGCACCGCCTCTACAGCAGCCCTTACCTCTGCAAGTATTTCATTTTCAAGGGCGTCCAGTTCAACCTGAATCAGCTTCTTGATCTCCGCTTTCCTGCTATCCAATGCTGCGTGTCCTAATTTCAGTGCTTTCTAGAAGGGAGAGGAATCATAAAAAAATAGTGGAATCAGTAAAACGTAGTTCAATCTTGATAAGAGAGAAAAGTTAGAGCGGCCTAGGAAACATAGCATAGGAAGAATGAGGCTAGTTCGCCAAAGAGAGGAGGGTAAGCAGGTGAGCTATAAACTCTCTCGGCAAGAGAAGGACTTCAGTGAAGAGACTTCAGCCATGGTAAAGGCATTTCAGGGCCGAACCTCCACGTAACGTCGAATCTCCTTGGTAGAAACCTCCTCATTCGTGGGGTTTCGCAGAAACGTCCGTATGGCTTCCCGGATTTTTTTCTCTGATTGTTCTTTCGAGTCCCGTACTCCTTCTGCCATGCACTCAGCTTTTTCCATTATCCTACTTGAGGCTGCTGGGGACTTGGACCCCAAGTTAGCCAGTGAAGATGTCCCACTCGGGTACTCACTTCGCGACGCGACACCGGAGGCCTCCGCACTGAGATGCCTCGTGGTTGGAGAAGCTGCAAGCCTATCTGCTCCGCTACCGGCATGACCTTTGTAATCTCCTGCCTCAACAGACATACTGGAGCTATCAGTAACCGAAGAGCCACCGCTGTCCAATACTCCATCCTTTGTAGGCGGATCGACTTGCGCGGGCTCCTCTGGCGGCATGTTGACCTCCTGCGAGTTTTCTTTTTCCTTCAAGTTTGCAGTTGCAGGAGCTGCGTGTCCGAGTCCGCTTTTGTTTTTCGCCTTGGTATGAGCCTCCGCAATGCTGCCTGACTGGACTACATGGGCTTCCGCGTCTCCATTCAATTCTTCCTGAACTTGCCTACAGATTGTGAGAATAATGGCCTTGACGGGGTCCAATGATTTTAGAGGGAGGTTCATGTTTGCCTTGATAGAGACGTGGAACGTGAGAGACGCTAGCATGTGAATTTATCCGTAAACAGGTGGTCCGCACTAACCTCCATCATCCGCCGGATTTTGGTTGTCGAGATCTCGTTACTTGTCAATGACTGGAAGACCTTCTCCACTTCCCGCCGCAAGACTGCATCGTCTGCCGCTGTTCCGGCTAGGAAAGTATGACAGGATGTTAGCTCTAACATATTCGACAGAGTAAGTCCTTCAGCTTCAAGAGGGAACTTACTGGGTACCCACATCCTTCTTATGCGTCTTAGTAGATGCTTTTCTGCCTAGTTCAGCCAAAATCTGCTGCCGGTCTTCAAAAACCGTGGATATATCGCTGCGGCCACACTGAGAGCTTAGCTATGACGAAACGAATCGGCGGCTGGGTGCCTTCTATAAACTATAAACTATAGAGCAAAAGGACTAATGAGAGGATAGCACCAGTACCAATAATAAGGGCCCCACAAACTCTCCTTGAGGTTATTGTCCTGCCAGAAAAGAGTTCTGATTTACGAAAAGAGTTCAGACTTCAGACGCAATTTCGATCTCGCGCCAAAATTTATCAAGTTTTAGAAAACATCCATTTTGCAATCATTTGTAATTCCTTCAAGTACCAGCCCAACGATTGTATAGCGAACTACTTGAAAGATAGCAATAATGTTATTTATGACTTGTCGTTCTTATAACTTGTGAATAACTAGTTCCTACTTACAAAAGGCATAATTAAGTACTTGTACTTCCAATCACACTGTACTAACAAAGGCACTCGAAGCTGTTTGAAGCTGAACTCGGGCTGTCATCATCAGCAAACCTCTCGGTTACTCTCTTTCTATAGAAATGTTAGGGTTAGGGCTAGGGTTCACCTCGCTGCTCGCTCTGCTCTTTCTTTATCTTCTGGCCGGATCAAGTGAATGGAGACGGAGTAATGTTAGAGTAAAAGAAAGAGGTTTTTGATCACCGGCCGATTAAGAAGGCACTGAGAAAAGTGCAGGTGGGGAACCTAGATATGATCTATCATAGGGACCATCTTCTGCTCTTGTACATCGCCAAGAGCTGTCTAATCAAGTGATAAGTCAAATAGTGCACGCACATCGCGTTCCACAGCAAATGTAAGATCTGCGCTACTCCTATTTCTACAAAAAATCGCACCCTTCAAGACGTGCACCCGCGGCTGAGCCACCATCATAGGACTTTCACACTGGAAAAGGGGGACGAAGGATCTGGCGGGCAGATATTTACTGCACGTTTGGTTCTCGAAGAATCGCAGCCGCCATCATATTTGGAAAGATACATGCATAATAACGAAGAAGGACATTGTTGAGCAAGGGAAGGCTGGGTGGATCGAGGAATAGCTTCAGAGCGGGTGACTAAAGAAATTGCTTTATCCAGAACGGCAAAGACACCACCAAAGTAGAAGGAGAAAGGATCATGGCTGGGCCCACAAGAGCAGCGGTAACGAGCATCCAAAGTCGCGGAGAAGACAGAACGCGATTGTTGGTTACATTGTCCCTTCCTAATAACTTCATATTCTCTCTAATATAATAACCAATAAGAAGGAATAAAGCAAGAAGACGACGAAGCGGAGGAAGAAGAAGGGAAAGATAGAAGAAGGAGAAGAAAGAAGGAAAAATGAAGAGACAAGAGCTAAGAAGTCTGTGGACTGTTCAATAGCTGTCATCTGGGAAGATCTCTTTCTCTTTCTCTTCTTCCCTCATCATCATCAACAACTGGCAGCAATGAAACAAATGAAAGCTTCCTGGACAGTGACGTCTTCACCAATTCCCCTGCTTTTAGCTGTGGAAAGAATAGGAAACGTATATTGCCTCGCCTGAATCTTTCCCTGAGGGCTACATTCGGTACCTTATTTTTGGGTTCGATCGCATACCGCTTCCATATTATTATGAGCCAATGTTAGGGATCATCACAGTTAATGTCCTGCCCCAGTAATACAGTTTGGTTACCGCTGATAACGGTGATCACAGAAATGCATGGAAACGTACAAAAAAGTCGGCGGAGGAGCAGCGGTCGGCGCCGCGCGCGGAAGCTGGAGATCATTATGAAGCGATCTTCAGGCCAGGAGCCAGGATCAGCGTGGAGACGGGAAGAGAGAGAAACAGAGACAGCCAGGCAAGAAAAGAGAGAGAGCGAGAGAGAGAGAGAGAGAGAGAGAGAGAAGGAGAAGGAGAGAGAGAGAAGAGAGGGCACAAGATAGTGTGGAAAAAGGGATTGCGTCTGTGCCTCTCGCTCGTTTGGAGGGGCCTGAGCGTGCTTCTGCCTGGTCTATATCGGGATATATTATTGGTGGACAAAGAATTTAGCACGTTCACAAGGAGAGAGCAACGGCTGGGCTAACGAGGGACAGGAAAACAACCCACTTAAAAGTGTGGTGGCTGGGAATACCTCAGGTGGCGGCAGCTTCATCAAAACAGCAGTCTCGCGTGCCCCTATCAAGAGAAGAGAGACTTGAAGGGGACAAGCGGCAGATTGACGACAAACGGCATAGAGAGAGGAGAGACAGTGAGAAGCAGACACCCTCAAAGAGATACTGCTACTACCGCACCTACCCAAGCTACAACGCCTTACTGCATAGATTACGGAAGCATGAAGGAAGTACCTCAGCCGCATGTGACTCCGAATGGCCCCGGCAAGGAGAGTACCTATAGACACAGTGCGCAGAGCAAAAGAGCAAAGAGAGACGGAGACCAAAAGCAGAGTGATACCAGGAGTTGTGCTCTCTGTCCGAACACCGCCGTGAGTCGGTGTAGCTCCTGCAGATCTGTCTTTTATTGCGGAAGGCAGTGTCAGGCGAGACACTGGCTTCAAGGTCACAGAGAGGAGTGCCACACGCAGAGAAACTCTGCTCTCTCGTCTTCCGCGCCGTCTCAACCTAAGGCATCAAAGGAGAACGACAGTCCTCTTTTGTCTGTCTCCTCTTCTTCTACAAATAAAGAGCAAGACAGAGTGCAGGAGGGCAAGAAGAAGGAGAGAATGAAGACGAAGAAAAAGATGCAGAAGGACATGTCTTCTCCTACGCTAACCACTGCCTCCTCCCCTCCCTCCTCTAGCACTTTCTCTTCCTCTTGCACGCCCTCAATATCTCCCAGTGGCACTCGTAACAGAAAGGAGAGAGAGCGAGAAGGGAGAAAGACCGCAGAAGACGAGAGGCATTTAGCAAGTGAGAGTAAGGCCAGGAAGGAGAAGATTGAGGAGGTAAGAGAGATCGGCCGAAGGAAAGAGATCCCTCCAAAGAAGCAGGAGAGGAGAGACAACAGAGAGACCAGTAGCCAGCGTCCAACCTCTTCGGAAGGCAAAGAGCAGAAGATAAAGACGCAGACTATGCAAACTGAGGGAAGACATAAGAACAATGGCATGAGAGGAAAAGGGGCCGGCCAGCGGTGGGTTCAAAAGGCACCACGACGGGAAGACCCCCAGACAAGCAGGGCTGAGACGGCAACACCAGCAGAGCAGAGCCATCGGAGTGTACAAAGAATAGAAGAAGTCCGAGGGCCTACTCCTCTTCAAAGATCAAATCCGGCATCTTTGTTATCAAGAGAGAGGGTGAAGTCCTTGGACAGTGGGCAGCGGAGGCGTGAGAAACAGGAATCGAAACAGAAGAGAGTAGAAGAAGAGAATGATCCCTTCGAATCCCTTGTGAGCACAGCTTTAAGGAGAAGAAGGGCCGCGTCAGCGCCGTCCAATAGCGCTAAGACCGACCCAGACGAGGAGAGAGAAGCTGGACTGCCGGTCGAGCAGACAGATAAGCAACTCGGCAGTGAGGATGGTGTAGATCCTATGGAGAGGGAGAAAGAACTCTATGCACCATCGACTTCTACTGCTCTCCCACCCGCTGACGAGGAAATGAAGAAAGAAGACCTTGCGGCTGAGGTAGACGAAGAGAAATCTGACAAGAACGACTCATCTTCTCTCTCTCTCTGTGCGGAGGATGAGGATCCTAGTGCCCCTAACCTGGCAGAAGAAAGTGCCTCCCCTCTCGTCCCCTTTTCCGAGGCTAGAGAGGAGGAAGTCAGGGACGAAGAGAGAAGAGATAGTCACGCAGAAAAGGTACCGGAGCCACAGGTTGATAAAGAAAAAGAGATCCCGTCTCCAGCACCTCCTCCTGTTCACTCTCCCAGGTACATCGTAACCGGTTTTCTTGACGACCCTCTTGCCTGCAAATCTGAAGAGGAAGAAGACCAAGGAAGAGACATTGAGGAGACATTAAAAGTGGAAGTAGAGATGAAGGCAAACGTAGAGACTGTGGAGCCGGAGGAGGCTGGTGCGGCAGCAAGGAAGCGAAAGAAGAAGAAGAAGAAGAGAGGAAAGAAGATTGTGAGGAAGACCATTCAATGGGGAGATGTGACGGTTCGAGAGTTCGAGAGAGTCAATGGAGGCGGAGGAGGTGTGCCGCTCTACGGCAGCTGGTCTCTTGGTTTGGGAAAGGCGAAGAGGAACTTCTCTCCTGGATCTGTTGATCAGGTGGAAGAGAGAAGGAAATGGGACCTGGAGAGAAGGGCCGAGAGACTCTCTCCTGCACTGAAGAAGCTCGCCAACGGGGAGACAAGGCAGTTTGACTACATAGTAAGCAAGAAGAACCCTCTTTTTGGCCCTCTTTTGGAAGGTGAGAGAGAGAAGCTTCTCGTGGAGAGCCTCAAGAAGCATGAGGAGCATGGAGAGACGACGGAAGCAGCAGTTCCAGGAAGAAGGAAAAGCCAGACCCATCGCTCTCCTTCTATTAGTGGTGAGAGCTTCGAACTGGGAGAAGTTGCGCTCGACGGAGGAAAGAGCCCAGAGGAAAGAGCAATGCGGGAGAGAGAGAAGGAAGAGTATGCCGAACTGCACTCTCTTCGAGAGAGTAGGAGAGAGCAGTCTGGCTGCTCCTGCAGCTGGAAGCAGACCAAACCTTCAAAGCTAAACCTGAAACAGCTGAGAGACGCTTTGAAGGCGAAGGGCCTGTCTACGACGGGCACCAAGGCGGACTTAGTGGCCAGACTCAAGGCAGAGCTTAGTAGTGCAGGTAGGGCTGACACGTATCCACGATCGTTGTATGAGCTCTTTGAAAGCTTTGGCTGGATCTTTCATGCTAGGTTATCTCTCATCTTATCCTTCTCGTTGTCCTTAGCACCCTCACTTTTGCCCTGTTTAGAAGTATTCTGGCTGTCCCTCTTCTCTTTCTCTCTCTCCTCTGTCGCTCTCTCTCGCTTCCTTTTCCTTCATTCGGTCTCTCGCCTCTCCCTCGTTCCTCTTCCACATCATGACCACCGTCCACTGTCAGTCCTTGACACACTCGACGCTCTACTTGTGTTGCAGGAAGCGATCAGACGTCTCTCTGTTCAGGAAAGGGCCAAGCCTGTGAATGTGAAGAGGCAGGCATTCCCTGTCATTATCTAGTCTGTCACTGCTGCCACGGGAACACGCAGACCTGCAGCAATCCTATGGGACACTCGCACTACAGCGCAGAGAAGGTGAAGAGCTATAGAAAGTCAATCTTTGCCGCACTGAGGAAGAAGATGGAGAAAGAGGAAGCGAGACATAACCAGGAAAAGCTTATGGAGAAAGACGGAGGACAGACGGAGAGCTTGCAGTCGAGTGGTGCGGGCTCTCTCTTCTCTCCTTCCGCACTTGTGAAGTCCCTGGCCCCTGCAGTGCTGGCGGCTTGAAGAGGAGAGGACAAAGAGGAAGTGTAGAGGGACCCATGGCACTTAAAGAAGGCGAGAGGAGGCTGTATGGTTGAAGAGAGAGACGAAGAAGGGGAGAGAGACGAAGAGACGGAGCTTGAACTGTGTAACATTATTGTTAGGGCTTTGATGATAAATACGTGGTCCTTTTACTCGTAGACGATCTGCAGAGGAGAAAAGTGATGAGTCACCAACAACAGCGAAGAGAGAGAGAGAAAGATACAGAGAGGCAGAGACACGGAGAGAGAGAGAGGCTTTGTGGGGTGGGGGAAAGGTAGGAGAAAGGAGGAGAGGAGATAGAAAGAAGAGATAGGACCGACGCGGTGGTAGAAGAAGGTTGAATTGAAGGTCCTAAGAGGAACGAGAGTGCGAAGCAAAAGGTGAAACCTACGACGAGCCGGACAAGAGAGAGAGAGACCTAGAGAAAGCGCTCGGGCAGCCATACCATCTAATGGTAGAAGTGTTACTATATAGGGGAACAAAGTGACAGCCACAGAGAGAGAGAGAGAGAAAAGCTTACCGTTCCCTCGGGCGGTCTGCCCTCTGCTTCGGAGAGAGCACAGAGAGAAGTAACTCCTTTGAGCCCGCGTCCTACCTTGGAATTCATTCTCTGTCCCAAATAGTCACTGGAGGTCTCCTTGGCGTGCTCCCTCTCGGAGAACACCTTAATAGAAAGTGACGCATTAGGAGCTGACCTTATCTCTCTCTCTCTCACACTCTGTCTCTGTCTCTCTCCCTCGTTCTGTCTCTCCTCAACCGCCTTGTCTCTCTCTCTCTTCCCGGTCACTTTTGCTTCTACGGCTCCTAACTCCCTGGCCCTGTCTCTCTCACGGTCTCCCTTCGTGTGTCACGTTCCTCCCAAACGATTTTTACCTTATTGACCGTGTACTCAGGAGGAACGTTGAGCTTGACCTTGTGCGTGTGCTCCATATCTTCGTTCAGATGCTTCACCGTGTGCTTCCACCTGGAGACAGCAAAGGCAAGGAAGAAGTGAGAAAGAGGGAGTGTGTGAGAGAGAGAGAGAGAGAGATCAGGGAGCAGGTGATCATATAGAGGCCAAAAGGAGTAAAGAGAGCAAGAAGTCACACAACTATCTAAGGAGCAAAATCTCAGGAACTCCTAGAAAAGGGAAGATGGGCTGTGGAGGAGTGAGAGACACAGAGGGACCTTGGGGAACACAGAGAGAGAGAGAGAGAGAGAGGGAGAAAACCGCTGAGAGAGAGAGTGAGAGAGAAACGGACAGCAAAGAGGGACGGGGACAAAAGTGTGATAGAGTAGAGAACGAGAGGGACAGAGACAGGGACAGATATCACACCGCCCGCAAACAGGAGAGAGCAGCGCCTGGAGAAAGAGAGAGGAGGATGTATGGCACCACCTCTGTGACTCCAGATGAACTTCTCTGTGCTTCTTCAGCTTCTGATTCTTTAGCCTCTCCGCCAATTGCTTGACCTCCTCGTCCTGCCGCTGGAGCAGCCTCTGTCTCCTCTTCGCTTTGACATCTTCAAACTCCTGGGATGAGAGCCGCAACGAGGATCAGAGGAGCGAGCGATAGTAAGGGAGAGAAAGAGACTCCGTAGTCCAGGGAGGGGGAAGGCGCGCTAGCACAGCAAAGAAGTATGCAAAAGAAGTAGAACGAACAGTCCCTCCCAGACAAACGATTGCAGGGTCAAGCGAAGAACAGATGAACAGGAAAGGAAGAAAGACGAAGAGACCGCGAGAGGGAGAGAAGGAGAAAGAGAGAGCTACAAGCTAACGACAGCAAAAATATAAAAGAGAGAGAGAGAGGCAC
>FLMG01001443.1:4382-15610 GCA_900088475.1 Hyphochytrium catenoides
ACGCAACTCCTACCCCAGCCCCTGCACCAGCAGGAGACGCAGCTCCTACCCCAGCTCCCGCGCCAGCAGGAGACGCAGCTCCTACCCCAGCTCCTGCCCCAGCAGGTGACGCAGCTCCTACCCCAGCTCCCGCACCAGCAGGAGACGCAGCTCCTACCCCAGCTCCTGCTCCAGCGGCACAACCAACTCCTGCTCCAGCACCAGCCGAAATTCTTCCTCCTCCCGCGCCAGTTACCGCTCCTGCCGCTGCTCCTGCTGCCGCACCTGTCCCCACACCTACCACCTCTTCTCGCCCTGTAGTCTACAAGAGAATTGGCTGGCTAGAGTACGTATACTATCCTGGTTCTGCTGAGACTTCCACCCGCCAGTCCTCTCAAGCTGCCACTGACAACGCACCGAACGCCGCACCTGATGCTAATGCCATCGGTAAACAGAATGCAAACGCCAATGTTACTCCTGATGGCTGTGTAGAGACGGACGCAGAGACCGCGGCAGGAGCAGGTGCATCGTCTACTGGCGGTAATGCAGCAGGTGCTGCTGGTTCTGGTGGTCGTGCTAAAGCTTGCGTCCCTCATGGCTCTATCGCCCTCAAGACCCCAGGTGGCTGGGGTTTGAAGATCTCTGCGGAGCCTGACAGAGCAGTAACGGATGTGAGAGGCTCCCAGCAGGTCAACGCACAGACCAATCAGCAGGGTCAGGGCAGTCTATTCAACCTTCCAGGCAGTCAGTCAAGAAACGGCGCCACTGCTGTGACAGACACCCAGGCAGACGCTAAATACGACCTTGAATGTGCTACGGCTCTCACCAACTCCCGATCCCAAGCCGCTGCCCAGTCCGTAGACCAGAAGTACCTGCAGAGCAATGGCGGCGCCGCTAACGCAGACGTGGCCGCGCGTGGCGCTGGTGGTGTCTGCAACACGATCTACCTCACGATGATGACGCCTCTAGGCGACATTAAGGTCAAGCAAGACGATCTTGTCACTTTGGTCAGAGGCTTTAGAACCGGAAGGAACGTTGAGGTCATTGGTGCCCACGATCCAGTTACCCAGCGTCTGCAGGACGTCAAATTCCGCGTGTCCGACATCCCAAGAAGCTCGCCGTTTATCGTTGGGGACATCAACAGGGCGGCCAATGACTATCTTGCTCCTATTCCAGCGTTCGCTAACACGGCCTATCCAAACCCAGCTTCTCCAGTCTGGAATCTGATCGGTGGTGGCGGCTCCGTGAGAATGGCTCTAGCCAGGGAGCAGTTAGCTGGAGAGATGCAGAGATATTTCCTCAACAGAAGGTCCTTTGCGGGGAATACTGCTGCAGGTCTCCCTGGGCTAGGCGCTTTCTGAAGACGCTGATGATGAGCTAGGCGTGCCGTCTTACTTCGGTCATTGTCTCTTCTCCTGCTGACATTATTCACTTCTTCCCTTGTATGGCATCTTCCTTCTAAACTCCTCATTGTAACTCTCTGCCGTCCACAGCATGTCCACACTAAAATGACACTGCATACATAGTAGTAAAAGTTCTCTTCCCAAGAAAAAGAGGAACAGTTGTACATCGTAAGGATGACGTCTATAACGCTAGAGAGAGAGAGGGGCAAGGAACAGAGAGGAGCTATATGTCCAGCAGTGCATGGAACGGGAGAGGCAAACAGGGGAAAGAGGCCCAGCGAACCCTGGATAGCTGTCTATCTTCTTTGTTATTTCAGTTTAACTTGAGACTTCTGAACCTGTGCTCTAGGTGATTGGCATAGTGCCTCTGCGCTCTATAAACGAGCAATCCAGCTCTCAGACTCATCCAACGAAGCTTGAGAAAGGAAGTAGAATCACTAGAAGGCGGCCTGCGCTTCTCTCTCTCTATCAAACATTCCACTGTGCCTCCTCATGACAGAATGTGAGTGCAGGGAAGGACCAGCTGCGGGAAACAAGCTGCAATAGTACAGTTGTAGAGAGAGACGACAGCCAAGCAACAGAGCGTGGGAAACGAAAAGAGAGAGAGAGAGAGAGAAACAGAGAGAGAGACGAGTGTGTGAGAGAGAGAGAACAAACAAGAAACAGAGAGAGAGAGAGAAATAGAGAGAGAAACAGAGAGAGAAGCAGAGAGAGAAACAGAGAGAGGAAGGAAAAGATTCCTCATCAGTCATGAGTTTTTGAATTATGATATCAAGAAGGATTCTTGGCGCTGATTGGTTAAACTACAGCAGCAGTCAACGCGGTAGCCAATGACAGGGCCAGATGGAGTACTAGACCGTCTCTGATTGGATGAAATCTGATGATGCTTCTGGAAGCAGTTCACTGAGGAGAAAGCAGGTGGAGAGGAAGAATAGCTTTGCGACGGGTTTGACAGGGTTGGGAAAGGGAGATCAACAGATCAAGAGCACCCGCTCATTACTTCATGAAAAACCCTTCATTATTTTTGTAATTTTTTCAGGCTTTATTGGTGTCTTTGCCGTCCTTTGTACAAAAACTTTCGTAACATTTCTATACGAAGTAAAAATAAAAATAAGGATTCTTTTGATACTACTACTAATAAAATTACAGACACTTTTCAAGTACCGCATAATTTAATTAGCCTTTCTTACGAACTTCACTCCACTGTCACTGGCCTATGCATGAGAGGTGCTCATTCATCACAACACTGCCATCGTGACCTGGACAGGTCGGAAACCTCAAAAAGGGGCTGATTTGGGATGATAAGCACAAAACAAGCTTTCGACCTGGAATGAGATCAGGTGCTATTTAGAACCAAGGCACTAGCCATCTGGATAATGAAGAAGGGATCCTACGGAACCTTTAGTTCTATCTGTACGTCAATCACCAATCATTATTGCGTAGGAACTATAGACATTAGAACTGAGATGAGTATGTGGAGTGAATTCTACGGTTAGCAAGCGGGCGAAGGTTGAGCACATAGAGAAGGAATCAGCCTTGTTGATTACAAGTACTTTACTTTACGGGAAGAGGGATTTCCCGTCATAACATTAGCACTCGCCATTCTGTTCTCATGGTGTTACTACGGCCAACCCGTCGTGAAGCTTGCGGATTTGGAACCTTTCATATCACGTGAAAGATACAGATAGCCCTGCCTGTTTACTAATCAACACGACCTTGAAAGCTTCCTTTGAATCTTTCGTCGAGAGGTTGTCACAACCACTTTCTCACGAATTGGAGGAAGGATACTTCTTTTTATTCGTAATATAGTAGACGTAGCCATACAGGATACTGATATACACTTATGTCATTCCGAATACTAATCGCCGGTATTGAGGGTTGAGCAAAAATGCGTTGAGCAAGGGTTGTGATGACAAGAGAGAAGGCTGTGATTATACAACAGAGATAGATAGAGAAAGAGTGTGGAGAGAGGAAGCTCTTCTAGGGCCAAAGAGGTAGTTGAGACCAAGACAGATTATGCGGGAGAGAGAGAGAGAGAGAGAGAGAGGAAGAGACAGAGAGAGGAAGAGAGAGAGAAAGAGGGCGAGAGAGAGGGGGAGAGGGGAGAGAATGTAAAAGCGCGAGGAGAGAGAGCGCTGATGATCCAGGTAAGGAAGGGGTAGGAGCGAGGAAGTGAAGCTACGCAGAGAGAGTGATGGATGATGCTTCTTTCTCTCTTCAGAGGGAAGTGGAGGTGAGCTAGGAGAGAGAGAGAGAGAGAGAGAGAGAGAGAGAGAGAGAGAGAGAGAAAAGAGAGAGAGAGAGGTAGGGTGTGTGTGATAGAGAGAGAGAGGAAGACACCATCATGACAATCGTTCAAGACTGTCAAAGGTCAGAGGTCAAGTTCCAGGATCAGTTTGTCATTTCATCCCTTGCGATCACCCAGCTCAAGCCCTAGGATTGGCGCCATTGTATAAAGTGAAAGACGGAAGAGAGGCCTTCCTATTGCCTCCTTTCTCTCTCTCTCCTGACGGACTCTCTTTCATTCTTTTCCAATCTCTGTCTCTCTCCTCCACCGCAGTCCATCATTCTCTGACTTGCCAATCACTTGGAAGGTAGTTAGGCAACATGTCAGCCAAGCCTATCCGCGAGTATGACGGGAAGAGGATCATCTCCAGGTGGATCACCCAGTATTCCCAGGGCAAGCACGCGTATGAAGATAGAGTTCTAGAGGTGAGCTTCAACTTTCTTCCTCGCCATTGAACGCCGCGCTCTCGTCTTCTCTTCGACGAAAGAGAAGACAGATTTCTCTACTCAGAGGCAGATTATGTTGGTCTTATCTCTTCTCCATTTGCCACGCTGCTCTGCTTCCCTAGGGTCGTCCTTGCTTCTTTTTCTTCCTCTCTCGCGTTTTCTCTCCGTCACTGTTTCTCTCCGCCCTCTTCCAGTCTCAGCCTTATCTTGGCCATGAAATCATTGACTGTTTTTAACTATAGATTACCCCCGAGACCGACTGGGCTGAGGTCGCCCGCGTTCACCCTTGGGTTCTCTCGACCAAGCTCGTTTGCAAGCCTGACCAGCTGATCAAAAGGCGCGGTAAAGCTGGACTTTTGAAGCTCAATGCTAGCTGGGAGGAGGTGCAACAATGGATTGGAGAGAGAATGGGCAAGGAAATAAAGGTGGAATGCGTCTCCGGCATCCTAGACCACTTCATCGTGGAGCCTTTCGTTCCTCACGCACAGAGTGATGAGTACTATATGTGCATCCAGTCGAAGAGAGAAGGAGAGGAGATTCTCTTCTACCATGAGGGAGGCGTAGATGTTGGCAACGTTGATGCCAAGGCTGTGAGGCTGCTGGTAGGAGTGGGAGAAGAAGTGACGGCTGTCTCTCTTCAGGAGAAGCTTCTCAGGCAGGTTCCCACTGCCAGACAGCCTGCTCTGGCCTCTTTCATCGCCTCTCTCTTCTCTCTCTACAGAGATCTCCACTTTACTTATATGGAGATCAACCCGCTGGTAGTGACAGGAGAGAACCGCATCACGCCTCTTGACTTAGCAGCAAAGATTGACGAGACTGCCGCCTTTCTCGTGGGAGATAAGTGGGGAGACTTAGAGTTCCCTGCGCCGTTTGGCCGCCCAGAGTTCCCGGAGGAGAGAAGGATCAGAGATCTAGACTCTCGCACTGGTGCTTCTCTCAAGCTTACGATTCTGAACCACAAGGGGAGAGTTTGGACGATGGTAGCTGGTGGAGGCGCCTCTGTTGTCTATGCAGACACGATCTCTGACCTTGGCTTCTCTTCTGAGCTGGCGAACTATGGCGAGTACTCCGGAGCTCCAGATGAGGAAATAACCTATGAGTATGCCCGCACTATCCTGGATCTTATGACGAGGAATGTGGATCCAAGAGGGAAGGTGCTGATCATCGGCGGCGGTATCGCGAACTTTACCGACGTTGCACAGACCTTCAAGGGCATTATCCGTGGGCTGAGAGAGTATCAACACAAGCTTCGGGAGCATAAGGTCACGGTGTGGGTCAGAAGAGCAGGGCCCAACTATCAGGAAGGACTCAGGCTTATGAGAGACCTAGGGGAGCAGATCTCGGTCCCTATCCATGTGTTTGGGCCTGAGACACACATGACAGCTGTGGTCCCTATGGCGCTTGGCCTGACCAAGGTCCCTGCAGCCCCACAGAAGGGAAAGATTGACTCAGAAGAGAACACTCCTCGCTCATCTATGGATGGTTCTTCCACTCCCGCCGTAGCTGAGAAGAATACGGAGATCAATGGGAAGAAGCAGCAGGAGACTCCGGTAGAAGAAGAAGCACCCACCGCTTCAGCAGAAGAGAAAGCTGTGATTCAGGATGGATCCATCGTCCGTATGACCAGACATACGCGGGCTATTATCTATGGCATGCAGCCCCGGGCGGTGCAAGGCATGCTGGACTTCGACTATCTCTGCAAGAGAGAGAAGCCCTCTGTCGCAGCTCTCGTCTTCCCGTTCGCAGGCAATCACTATATGAAGTTCTACTGGGGAGCCAACGAAGTCCTTCTTCCCGTCTTCCAGAGCTTCTCAGAGGCAATAGCTAAGAACTCTGACGTCTCAGTTGTTGTCAACTTCGCCTCTTTCCGCTCTGTCGCTGAAAGCACATCAGAGATTCTCAAGTACAACGAGAAGGTGAAGACCATTGCGATCATTGCAGAGGGCGTGCCAGAAGCTCAGACCCGCGCTCTGATCAAGGAAGCAGAGCACAGAGGCGTGGGGATCATTGGGCCAGCCACTGTGGGCGGCATCAAGCCAGGATGCTTCCGCATTGGAAACACCGGCGGTATGCTGGACAACATCCTCGACTCGAAGCTCTATCGCCCAGGATCCATTGCCTACGTTTCCAAGTCAGGCGGGATGTCTAACGAGCTCAACAACATCATCTGCAGGAACTCTGACGGTGTCTACGAAGGCGTGGCTATCGGTGGAGACAGATACCCCGGGTCCCGCTTTATTGATCATTTATTGCGCTATGAGGCCAATCCAGAGATCAAGATGATGGTTCTTTTGGGAGAAGTGGGAGGAACGGACGAGTTCGAGGTGGTCCGCGCTATCAAGGAGAAGAAGCTCACAAAACCTCTTATTGCCTGGTGCATTGGCACCTGTGCCAAGCTCTTTCCCTTTGAAGTGCAGTTCGGTCACGCTGGCAGTATGGCACAGGGAGAGAGTGAGACCGCAAGCGCAAAGAACGCGGCACTAGCGGCCGCAGGAGCACATGTCCCACGCTCTTTCGATGAGTTTGGCAGCAAAATCAAGGAAGTCTATGAGTCTCTCGTGTCCTCTGGGACGCTAGTTCCTCGCCCAGAACCCGCAGTCCCTTCCGTTCCCATGGATTATACGTGGGCCAAGTCTCTTGGTCTCGTTCGGAAGCCTGCGTCATTCATCTCCTCTATCTGCGATGACAGAGGGGAGGAGCTTCTGTACGCTGGAATGCCTATCTCTAAGGTCTTTGAAGAAGAGGTTGGCGTTGGAGGCGTCCTCTCTCTTCTCTGGTTCCGCCGCCGTCTTCCTATCTACGCCACAAAGTTCATAGAGATGGTTCTGATGGTCACTGCAGACCACGGACCGGCTGTCTCCGGCGCTCATAACACCATCGTCACAGCCAGAGCAGGAAAGGATCTTATCTCTTCTCTCACTTCTGGTCTTCTGACCATTGGCCCAAGGTTTGGAGGTGCGCTTGATGGCGCCGCAACGATGTTCTCTTCTGCTCTGGATGCGGGTCTGACTCCTGAGCAATTCGTCAAGAAAATGAGGGCAGAGAACAAGCTCATCATGGGCATCGGCCATCGCATTAAGAGCTTGAGCAACCCAGATATGCGCGTGACAATCATCAAAGAGTACGCCAAACTTCACTTCCCTGGCACGCAAGTCCTGGACTTTGCGCTAGCCGTGGAACAGATCACCACGAAGAAGAAGGCCAACCTCATCCTTAACGTCGACGGTTGCATCGCTTGCTGCTTCGTGGATCTGCTGCGCACTTGTGGATCCTTTAGCCGCGATGAGGCTGGAGAGCTCATAGAGAATGGCTGTTTGAATGGCCTGTTTGTCCTTGGCCGGAGTATCGGATTCATTGGGCACTATCTGGACCAGAAGAGGCTCAAGCAGGGACTGTACCGCCATCCTTGGGATGATATCTCTTATCTGACAGACTCACAGATCTGAGCAGGAAACATGAGGGATGAGAGAGACAGACACCGAGAGACACAGAGAGAGAGAGCACAAAGGGAGGAGATAGAGGCCTTTTAGCGTTAAGATGCAGAAAGAGAGAGAGAGACAGAGAGAGAGGGAGAGGAGAGAAATAAATGGAGAGAGTTTGTCCCTAAAAGACTCTGGAGAGAGTCTATCTTTTTATCAATACAGAGTGCTCTTAGCACTAGAAAACATCTCCTTTCTATCTGAGGAAAGTAAAACCTGTTGTCTATAGAGACGACAGCCAAACAGCGCGGCAAGCAAGGCGCAAACAGTTCCCTGCTTCCATTCATGTTGGCTTTACGCGCAAGGAGGGAAAGAGAGAGTCTCAAGAGAAAGGGAAAGATTAATGCATGGAAAGGAGGAGAGAGAGCAAGCGCTATCAGATCTCTCTTACGCTGGAGCAGGTAGGAAGAGGTGCCAGGGGAAAGGAGAGAGAGCTAGTATTAGCTATTATGTGAGCTCTCCCAGAAACATCTTCTACCTTCGTACGCTAAGAGCATTGGCAAGAGGTTAGAGGAAACGGAGAGAACCCACAGAGACAGCCAACATGAGAGCGCATGGCAAGGATGGAAAGGAAAAGGGCATCGGTCAGAGATTGAGGTTCTGAAGGCAATGAAAGAGTAGGCCAAATGGGAGGGAGAGGCAAAAATATTGAAAGAGAGAGGTTGGCTGAGCTGCCTCTTCCCA
This sequence comes from Hyphochytrium catenoides, assembly GCA_900088475.1. Classification (NCBI taxonomy): domain Eukaryota; class Hyphochytriomycetes; order Hyphochytriales; family Hyphochytriaceae; genus Hyphochytrium; species Hyphochytrium catenoides. The sequence goes on from FLMG01001443.1 coordinate 12,661, forward strand.
ATTTCTTCGCTATGAGCTCTTCTGCAGATGCTCATACACTTCCTGCAGAGCAGTTACCGCTGGCTCATATTCATCTGGTGGGCAGGAGGGAATAGAGACGCAAAAGAGAGAGAGAGAGAGAGAGAGAGTTGAGAAACCCTCGCGGGCTACTTACCATCCTAGTCAGGCTCTTTCTGATGCCATCCTCGAACTCTTTTTCCCGACCCTCTCATCTACATTCTCTCTCTCCTCGGTCCAACCGTGGTCATTGCTCTTTCTCTCCTGCGAATCCTCTTCCCTTGAATCCCTTCACCCGTCAGTCTTTGTCTATCTCTCCCTCTCTCCTTCTCTTTCTCTCCTACTTACTCTGCATCATCACTGATTTCTCTAGGTACTGGGCCGCTGTCTGAAACTCTCCTCCTTCTTTATAGCAGAGCCCGATGTTATAGAACGTCACGTGGTGGTCGCCGAACAGCCGAAGGCTCTCAAGATAGAGTTTGCAAGCAGACGCGTGCCCTGGAATCTGAAGCTGATAGCAGCAGCGTCCAAGCTCTACGAGGGAGAAGAGGAGGGAAATTGATGGGGAAAGATAAAACAGTCACCACACCGGAGAGAGAAAGGGACACTTGAGAAAGAGAGAGAGAGAAAGAGAGAGAGAGGAAGGGCCGTGCGATGCAGGATCCCCCAGCCAACGCTGTCCGAAGCCCTGATACCAAGATGAAGGGACATAAAGTGCAACGGGCTTGCGGCACCGAGAGAGACGAGAGAGAGAGACCATCCAGAATCAACGATGGCAGCAGTCGCATCAACAGAAGTGGGAAGCACAAAGCCGAAGGTGATAGAAGGGAACTGGCGGCAAATTTGGAAGAAAGTAGCAGCTCCTCTTCGCTCCCTGGCCTCTACAATCTCCCCTCGCTCTCTCTCTCTCTCCCTTCTTTCTCTTTCTCTCCTTCCTCGTTGCTTTTCTTGGTCTCATCTGTCTTACCGAAGGGCACATCTTCATCCTCTCCGATATAGAAAAAGTTCTCATAGCAGTGGAGAAATGCGCTTTCGACCACGTCCTTGAGGGAACAGAGAGAGAGAAAGGGAGAGAGAGAGAGAGAGAGAGAGAGAGAAAACCTATTAGGTTCCAAGACGGAGGCAAGGAGTTCGGGGAGAAGGAGTAGGAAATCAGCACATGTCCTCTTGGCCTTCATAAGCGTTTCCTCTCTCCTCGGCTGGAGTTCTCTCTACATCCATCTTGGTCCTTTCCATCTTCTCAGTCTCCACAAGCTGCTACCTATGCCAGGATTCTGTCCTTGTTCCTTGCATTTCCACTATTTGAATCCCAGCTTCTGTATCCCCACCGCGAATTGCCTACGTCTCTCTCTCCCTCAGCATACCTCTTCTTTCTATCCGGGCCCCTGTTCCTCGTGCTCTCTTCTTTCTTTCTCTCTGTCAATGTCTCCTCTTTCCTTATCCCTCTCCTTTTCTCTCTCCCTTTATCACTTACTCTCCTGCCTCACTCCTTTTCTCTCGCTTTCTTAACCCTTTCTCTGGTTCTCTGTCTCTCTCTCTTGGTGTTGTTTCTTCAAGCCATGTTTCCCCACTGGACCATGCTCATGCCTACCTTCTCCCACTCCGTCACTTCGTCGAGGACTTGCAGCAGTCTGGCGCGGATCTGGACGTTTATGAGACCGAGTCAACATAAGTTCACCGCAAAAAAGAGAAAAGAGTTGAGAGAGGCGCTATTTTTGAGAGAAGCAAAGAAAGAGAAGCGCTGTCTCTTCCCGAACCAAGGGCGAGATGAAGGAAGGATAAAGGCTTGCCGACGTGTCGGGAGAGAGGAGCGGTGAGAGATAGGGAGCAAAAGGCAGGAGAGGGGCAAGAATGGAAGAGAGAGAAGAGGTGAGAGACCCAGGCGAAGTGCTACCTCCATAAAGCAGTGAGGATCAAAGCCGCTAAGTCTCAAAAGGCTCAGCAGCTCCTGCAGAGTGTAGCCTGACTTGGACGCGTAGCGGAGGAAGGCATCTAGTAGGGAGAGTGCAGAGAGTTAGCACCGGCGTCAATGATAAAGGAAGAGGCAGGGCGAGAGACGGAGAGAGAGAGAGAATATAATCGGAAAAGAGCAAGAGAGAGATACTGAGAGAGCGAGAGAAGGAGGGAGGAAGACAAACAGGGGCAAGAGGGTGTTGAATACAGAGAAAAAGAGAGCGAGAACAGAGGGAGAGAGAAGGGAGAGAGAGAGAGAGAGAGAGTCGGAGAGAGAGATACTGAGAGAGCGAGAGAGGGACGGAGGAAGAAAGAAGGAGAGTCCAGACATGGGAAGGGAAGGGGGTCTGCTGAATGCAGAATGCAGAAAAAAAAGAGAGGAAGAACAGAGAAGAAGGGAGGAGAGAGCGCGGAAGAGAGAGAAAGAAAATCAACTCACATTCTACTTCTGCATCTTCTTCTTCCTGATGCTCATCGTCTCTTCCCTCCTCTTCCTCCTCTTGTGCATCGTCCGGAGGTGGATTTCGCTGTTTCTTTCTTTTCCTTTTGCCATTTGCCTCACTGTCCTCCTTCTCTTCTCGACTGACTTGGCCTCCAACTTGTCTCTCCTCTTCCTCCTCCATGTTATCCTCTTTCTTCCTTCCTTCTCCGTCTTCTCTACTGGGTGATGGCGGTCGGATCGCCACTCCGTTTACGCTCTCATACATGTTCTCAGTGTCTGTCGTCAAAAAGAGGAATATTATTAGAGAATTATCGAGCGAAATCTGCATCAAACAAATGAGTGAGATTTACAAGATGCAAGAGAGAGAGAGAGTGAGAAAGAGAGAGAGAGAGGAGACCACTACATAGAAAGTAAAGTTTGGGGCGGGGGATTAGTACTTAAGAAGAACAGGATTTATGGTCGTAAGCTCAAGAGACAGTGAGCCACTGCACAGAAAAAGCGACAGGTCCACAGAAAAAGGGATAGTCTAAAGAGAAAAAGAGAGAGAGAGAGAGAGAG
>FLMG01001443.1:15663-28178 GCA_900088475.1 Hyphochytrium catenoides
GTAACTCCTCAAAAGTCCTACCTTCTTTCTCGCCATTGCAAATCCGAATAGGCGGCGCATCATCATCGCAGACCTGCATCGCGTGGACCAACTGATAGAAGTCCACCGGCCCAAAGTCCATGAAGGACTCTTGGAATGCAGTCTTAACATTAGAGACTGGGACATTTCCCAGGATCCAAGCTGCCGAGGCGAGGCAGGTATCGCCCTGAGCCTCTGCTTTAACGACAGACTTCAGCGCCTCCCCGCCCTTTGCGATGAAGTAAGAAGCAATGGCGTGCATGTTGCACATGAAGGAGAAAGAGCCCTCTATACTCATGGGATAGCCTACGCGCGCAGCAAACTCTGAAAGATAGTTGTACCCCTGTGGATGTGACGAATAGAGACAGGGAAACGCAGGATGATGGACGAGACAAGCAGCAAGAGGGAGATATAAAGAGAGAAATAAGGGAGAGAGAGAGAGAGAGAGAGGAAGGGAAGAGAAGAGAAGAATTGAGGTGAGAGAGGCGGTGGAGACAGCACAACCATGACTTAGCACTTTCTCTAAATCCTGAGGATAGTACTAACCAAATAAATGAGAAGACTTTTGCCGGTGAAAGAAAGAGCAGAGAGAAGCTTGAACAGAACAAGCTTGACGAAGAAGGAAGGTTGACTTAATCAAACACGACGTGGCACACAGGTGGCGGTTAAGTAAAAAGGAGTACAAGCGTAGCAGAACTGGAAATATGTGCAAGGTAGAGAGAGTGAAGCAAAACCTCTGGCATGGAACCTAAGAATAAATCAGGTGCCAGCCTAAGAGAGTAAAAGAGGACACCAGTGCGTGAGTAAACGAGGCTCACCTTGTCGCTGCAGAGCACTAAGATGTGATCCTTGGTCTTGGTAAGATCCAGAAGTGTCTCTACACAGCGCGTAGCGCCGATGGGAAGGAGAAAAGACGTGGAGCAGCCGTCTCCTCTTTCACTGAAGTGAGAAAAACTGTTACTCTCAAGCTGGCAAATGTATGAAAAGCTAAGGCCATTCTGCTCGAAACAAAGGGTCAAGGAAAGGTGATCGCTATGTGCAAAAAGCCATGAACAAGGGCAAGCACAGTGAACACCGACCAAGAGAGGATACACCATGCTTTCCAGACTGAGAAAGGCAAAGAGAAGATAGAAATGAGATGAAAATGGGGTGCAGAAATGGACTGCCAACAATGAAAGTGCAAGCGAGACAAGCTATTGCTTCAGCTTGAATCAATGCAAAGAGAGAAAAAGAAGAAGCTGCAGTGTGTCAAGCTCTATCGAGTTAGTCAAAGAAGAGACACAGTCAGGAGAGCAAACTCGCTTAAGCGAGAAACGGACGTAGAGAAGAGATCAGCGGCAAGAGGAGCGGGGCTTGACCTTAGTTCGTCTATGTAAGCCTGTAACACCTTATTCAGCGCTGGAGAGTACGGAGCGCCATATCTCTTGTTAATATCAGGAATTTCCACCTGCATCGCTGGTGAATGGCATGGCACGGCTGACGCCAATGTCAAAATATCCGATATATTGCCTACCGGTGTATACACTTTTTTGATTTTTTTGATGATGTCCGGGTCTTCGGCGTCTAGCGGGGACTTGTCCTTCGAGGCAGAGGTGATGACGCACTCCTTCAGGCCTTCTGAGGTGTACTGATAGAGTGAAGAGGGATAATGCGGCGAGAAGAAAATAGGGAGCGGCCGGGAAAGCGTGAGAGGATGCGGATGCGATGGAAGCCGGGGAAAAGGAGCATTCTCAAGGGAAAAACAACATATGAAATGGGGGTCCCAAGGAAGCGGTGCACAGGGAGAGAGAGTATAGGGCGAAGAGAGGAAACAAAAGAGGGGGAGAAGGGCGCGAGGAGAGGGGAGGAATGCGAGAGGAGAGAGAAATGAAGGTCCGAACGGGAGGAAACTGATGGGGCCGACATTCTAACATTTCGCCCGCACCACACATTAGCAGAAAGCCCATAGACTTGAAGGTCGAGGGACAAGTGCTTACCACATACGAATCTTGTTCCACCACGCAGAAAAAGTAGTTCCCGACCGCAGCTAGCAGGGAAGGGAAGCGCATGTCAACAAATGGAGAAGAGGAAGGGCATGAAAGAGCATAACAATGGAGGGAAATTGAAGAGATGAGAAAGCTATAAAGCTAATAGAAAAGAAGGGCACTACTCCTCTGCCTAACCCTTACCGACAGGATTGAGCAAGCTTCCACGCTTTATTGTGCGCTTGGACATCGTCAGCACCATTTCTTTTGGCGGCTATGGGACAGAAGGTATGCCAGAGAAGGCCCAGAGAGAGGACGCGGACGTGTATAAGAGGAGTAAGAGACAACGGTCCCCGAGGTTTGCATCAGGTGTCCGCCAGTATATTGATCAAAGGACACTTCACTCTAAGAGATGTCTAACCAGTGGTGAGGCTTAGAAGAAAGAAGATGGAAGAGAGAAAGGAAAGAAGTGTCTATCTGGACAGGAACAGGAACAGCGATAGCCGAACAACAGATGGTGGCGAAAGGCCCAAAGGAGGAGAAGAACATTTTCTTCTAAGATGCAAAGAGGTAGCTTCCCCTACCTTGGACGCGTCGTAGATCATAAAATCTACGACTCCTCGCTTCACAAAGTCGGTGAACTTTGGGTGCTTCTGCCTATCAAATCGAGGCAAGGAACGGCATCCACCCACCACGTAACATTAAGAGACAGGAACCAAGGCAGATGAGAATTAGGAGAGGACCGAGTCACGTGAACAGGCAGAGAGAGACGAGAAGTAAGGAAATTGGGCAAGGGCCCCATCTGGATTGTGATGGTCTCAACCTTTTAAGGAGGATTGAGGAAACGTAAGAAGGGAATGCAGCAGAACCGAAGCTTATTGACGAGTGAGCTTTCAAAGGCAGGCCCAGACTACACTGAGGCGGCCTCAAAGGAAAAAGAAACATTGGCAAGACTGGACATTAGAGGCGCGCGCAACAGAGAATTCCAGAGGAACAAAGAGGTTGCGCAACAGAGAATTCCAGAGGAACAAAGAGGTTGGAGTAGGGAGGGCGAGGGAAGGGCGAGTAAGAGCGAAAGATGCCCACAGTGAGAGAGAGAGAGAGAGAGAGAGAGAGAGAGAGAGAGAGAGAGAGAGAGAGAGAGAGAACCGAGAAAGGGAGAGAGAATGGCGGAAAGAGAGAGGATCGAGTGACAGAGCGAGAGAGGAAATGACAGAGGAGAGAGAGAGAGAAAGTAGAAGACCCTGATGAGCAACTGACCAGAAGGTAAGGTTTCTGAGGGTGACATCGGTTAGGACATAGGTAACCCTCAGTCCCTTCAGATAAGGCACTCTCTCCAGCATCGGCTCTAGAGCTGTCATAAAGTAAAAGGCAAATCTCCCACTGCCTGCCCCAAACTCGAAGATGTAAAATGGCTGGTCCAGGTAAAGCTTCTTCTCTCCTCCCGGGTGAAGAAGAGGAGAGAGAAAGAGGTCCTTCAGCCATTCAACGACCAACTAGTAGAAGAGAGACGGAAGACAGGAGTCAGACAATCAAGGTTACCGAAGGCCAAGCAGCAGAAGAGCTTAGATGACCATAAGAAGAGAGAACAGTGAGAGGAGAAGCGGTAAAAGACGCATTTTTGAAAGAGAAAGAGAGAGAGAGACACACACACACACAGACAATGAGAGAGAGAGAGTGGAGAGGAGAGCAGGAAGAAGAAGGGGCGGAGTGGCACACTGGATCTCGTGTGCAGGGAAAGCACTGGTGGATAAGGTTCACCATATTCACAAAGGCGAGGAAGAGAAAGAGAGCGATAAAGCTGAAGATAATGAGACGAACTTCAACAGACAAAGTTCTTATCTTAGGACCCACCTTGGCGTAAGCTTTGGCAATGAAAGGGTTAGTGGTAATGTAGTTGGGTACCTGAGAGAGAGAGAGAGAGAGAGAGAAAGACAGAGAGAGAGAGAGAGGAGTGGGGAGACAGTGAGAGAGAGAGAGAGAGGAGAGAGAGAGAGGAGAGAGAGAGGAGTGGGGAGACAGTGAGAGAGAGAGACAGTGAGAGAGAGAGACAGAGAGAAAGAGAGACAGAGAGAAAGAGGACAGAGAGAGCGAGAGAAAGAGAGACAGAGACAGAGAGACAGGAGAGAGAGGAGAAGCATCACGAGCAGCGGGAACGTGATGAGCACACATGGAGAACACATCACGTTGGTGGGCAAGCACATTGGGAGGGGTAGAGTCAGTGCTCCAGAAGAAGGAAGAAGAAACAGTGTGGCAGCGCCACAGTGTAGACCGAAGTAACCGCGAGGCACCAGCGGAACAGAGAGACAAGGGAGAGGTACACGCACTGAGAGAGAGGAGGGAGAGAGAGGAAGAGAGGCAATCGTAATGAGACAGCAGTGGCCACTCACAATGTTCTTACTCCAGGCGTTGATGCCCTGATTGTGGTAGAAGGCCTTCTGAAGATCCCAGAGCACGGACTTTGAGAGAGGTACCTGCTGCTCCAGGTACCACTCTCCATCTCCACCTCTCTTGCCGAGCGGTGCCATGGTAGGAAGAGAAAGAGGACAAGGTATTGGCCCGCAGATTGAGAGGAAGGGACCGTCACGAGTCTTTCTCCTTCTTTACGGTCTCGGGGAGCTGCAGAGGTCGCTCCTCTCGAACGATCCCGTCCTGCTTCTCCTTCTCGTAGGAGGAAAGAGCAATAACTTTGGCAATTATAATAACCCTTCCTCTTCTATAAAGATCTGGCTTGTGCAGCTTCTTTCTCTCTCTCTGGTTCGCTCTCTCTCTCTCTCTCTCTCTCGCTTTTCTATCTATCTCATCTCTCTCTACCTATCTATCTATCTTTATCCCTAACTCTCTCTTTCCCTCCATCTATCTGTATCTCTCTCACTCGCACTCTGTCTCTTTCTCTCAGCCCTTTTCTCTGTCTCTCTCTCTCTCTCTGTCTCTCTCTCCCGTTGGCCTCTGTGATGGCTGGTGAGCGGTGATGCTTGAAGCTGGAGAGAGATGATGGTCAAAAAATTCCAAATAAAGATTCTAAATGGATGGTTCACCATCTGATTATCAGACACTCTGATTCTTTCAGTGGACTAGTCTAGGTATCTAGGTTACCTAAGCAGGCAACCTAGCCCAGGTACAACGAAGTGAGAATGGTAAAACCTGGTTTCTTGGCCCATTGGACTCGGGTGGGTTGGGGGTCTTTTGGGATTCCCTGTGATTCTTTGGTGGAACGCACTTTGGGGGCAGTCTGGACTATCTCTAGCCCCTCTGTGTCTCTACATCAGCAGATTGGTTAGGCATTATTAGGGACCTCGTTTTCTCTCCTCCATCTCGGGGTGCTCTGTCTCAATGTCTCTTTCTACTGGCGGCACGCTTCTACTCATCGCTTCTGTTCCTTCATCTTTGATCTCTCTCTCTCCTCTCTCTCTCTCTCTCTCTCTCTCTCTCTCTCTCTCTCTCTCTCTCTCTTTCTCTCTCTCTCTCTCTCTTTCTCTCTCACCCGTATCTCCCCTAATTGTCTCTATTCTCTCTTATTCTCCCACCTGCGGTCTTCCTCTTTCTCTGAGAGAGCACGCGGATTCTGAAGTCACATCAGTCTTTCTCTGCCTTAGCCGCGTGCATCCCTGAGCGCTGGCAGAGAGAAGGGATCCGGACTGCTTGCTCAGCAAAGCATTATAGTCGACAATCCTTCCGCTGAAGAGGTAGATCAGAAGCTGGAATCTTTGCTCTCTTTGCAGAAGAGAGTCGGTCAAGCAACAGACAGAGAGAGAGAGAGAAAAGAAGAGAGAAAGAAAGAGAGAGAGAGAAGTGTAGGCAAACATGATCAGCGGTAAGGCTATGCGCCGTTTACACTCTACACTTACGGCTGGACGGCGGCGGACGGTTAGCCTCAAATCTGCTCCGTATCAAGGGTCTCTTCCGGGGCTGTCATCTCTCTCCTCCGGCCCGAGCTTTAGTCACTATGGGGCGGGAAAGAGAGAGAGACGGTTCTTGAGTACCAGTCCAATGAAAGATGAGGACGAGAGCGTGGTAGAGACTCCTCAGCCCGTCAAGGACGAGGGGAAGAAGTCTGCGGAGTCGTTTGACGAGCTGAACCCACGGGGCATGATGGAGAGACTGGACCAGTATATCATTGGCCAGGTAACGGCTTACCAGTCCTCTCCTGCTTGCTCGCTCTCGTCTACTCTCTCTCCTCTCTCTCCCTCCACTCTCGATCTTGCTCTCTCTCCTCTCTTCTCTGTTGTGCGCTGGCACTATCGCGGCTCTCTCCTCAGTCGCTATTCAAATCGTCTCGCCCAGGATTAAGAGTGAATTCATCTGTTACTCGCTTCTTCTCTCTCTCTCACTTATTGGCTTTCTCTCTAGATTGGCATTTTGTTTGGGTCATTTCTCTCTCTCTCTCTCTCTCTCTACTATCACTTCCAAGCGTCGTAGAAACAAGGGTTAGGACACTATGGGGCAGCACATCCCAACCTCGAACGTTCTCCAATGCCACAGCTCTGCCTCATTCTTCCTTTTCCCATCCCCCATTGCCACACTCGTGGCGCTCACAATCTTCATTGTCGATGCTTTCAGGCCGACGCCAAGCGCGCAGTGGCTGTGGCGCTCCGCAACCGCTGGCGGCGGCAGCAGCTGCCTGAGGATCTGCGGAACGAAGTGATGCCCCGGAACATTCTTATGATCGGACCAACGGGCTGCGGCAAGACAGAGATAGCGAGAAGGATAGCTAAGCTTCTAGATGCACCCTTCATCAAGGTGAGAGAGGGGAGAGAGAGTGTGTGATCAGTGTTACCGATAGAGAAAGATAAAAGCAAGCGAGAATGAGAGAGAGCGGAGGGTGCAGAAAGAAAGAGAGAGAGAAGAGAAGAACTCTTCCTCACTTAGATAGAGCGAGTTGCTCTGCCGCATGTCCTTTGCCGGTTTGGCATGCTGAATGTCCCCGGGGCTTGGCACGAGTTATCCTCTCTCTCCTCTATCCCCTAACGTTCTGACCTTGGCAGTTGCGCTTATCGACGAGCGTTTCTCTTCCTGCGACGTTCTCTTCTCTCTTATGTGTTTTGGCCTGCCTTTGGTGTCGTTTTTTTCTAGACCGTTCCTTGGCTCTTGTCGGGTTATAGTGCTGTTCCTAACACTTTAGTGGGCTCGGACTAATGCAATCGCCTCGTGTCTCTGGCTTCAACGTTGATGCTCCCCTCTCCTCTCTCTCTCTGATTATATCCCGTTTTCTTCCCGGTATTTTTATCTCTCTCTCTCTTCCCTCACCTGTCTGCTCCAGGTTGAAGCCACAAAGTTCACGGAGGTGGGCTTCCACGGCCGAGACGTAGATCAGATCATCCGCGACCTGGTGGACATCTCAATCGCGCTGACGAAGAAGAAGGCAACAGAAAGAATACGGAAGGAGGTGGCGGAGAAGGTGGACGAGCACATTCTGGACATTCTAGTAGGCCCCCAGGCGACTGGAGAGATTAGAGAGAGCTTCAGGAATATGCTGAAGCAGGTTAGACCTTTTTCCAGTCCCTCTCTCGCTCTCTGTCCCCCTCTTTCTCTCTCTCTCTCCCTCCATCCCGGGCCTTCTCTTTGTTTTTCCCTCTCTTTCTCTCCATCTTGGCCCTAATTTTGTCGAGTGATGGTGCGCTGACTTCCTTCTATCTCAACTTCTATGGTCGGTTGGTTAGACCTTCAGTTGCATCCGCGGCTAGCTCTTCTCTTTCTTCTTTTCTGAAAGGCGGTTGTCTTTTCCTTTGCTGCTCTTAGTGACTGCTGGTTTCCTTGTCCTGCAATGATCTTCAGGCTCTGCATCCTCTGCTGCTCTCTCTCTGGGCTTCGTCTTTGTCGGTCTTTCCTCCCTCTGACTTGGGTCTAGGTTTGCCCTAATGCAATCGTACAATCTGTCAAAGTGAACCTTTGTACGTCGTCTTCTCTCTCTCTCTCTCTTTTTTTCTCTCTTTTCTCTTTCTAACCTCATGGATGCTCTCAATGTCTTCCCCTCTCGGTTGGCCTCATATTCTGTAGGGGCGTCTTGACACGCGGGAGATTGAGATCGAGGTGCCAACAGAGAGAGGCGGGCCCTCTATCGCCTTTGACTCTATAGGCGGACTGCAAGTGGAGACTATAGTTGCCAAGCTTCAGGGAATGAGAGAGAAAGGGAAGAACAAGGAGAAGAAGAGGCTCCCTATCTCAGAGGCCAGGCCCATTATAGAGGAAATGGAGATGGAAAAGCAGATGGACATGGGAGATGTCACAAAGGAGGCAGTCAAACAGGTGAGACTGCTGAAAGGCGCTCTTTCTTCCATTGCTGGTCTTTGTTTCCTTTACTTTTATCTCTTTCTCTCTCACTCCCTCTCTATCCCTCCTCTCTCCTTCTCTATCTTCTCTCTGTTGAATCAACGCTTACTATAGTGCTCTTTACTTCTTGTGGCACTCCAACGCTTTCGACTAACTCTCTCTCTCTCTCTCCCTTTCAGGTTGAGGAGAACGGCATCGTGTTCCTTGATGAGATTGATAAGATTGTTAACACGAGCGAGTACAGAGGCGCAGACGCCAGCGCCGAGGGCGTCCAGAGAGACCTTCTTCCTCTGATTGAGGGCAGCTCCATATCCACCAAGCACGGGAATGTGAACACGGACCACATTCTCTTTATCGCCTCAGGCGCCTTTCACTCCTGCAAGCCCTCAGACCTCATGGCCGAACTGCAGGTCAGCAAGAGAGAAAGAGACAACAGCAAAGCGAGAGAGGGAGAGTATAAAGGAGAGAGAGAGAGGAGAGAGAAGAGAGAGAGAGAGTGTGTCCTTCGCTCTCGTTCTCCCAACAACAGTGTCTCGGACGCATGCTTTGCTCTAATCGTATCTCATAACTGTCTGTCTCTCTCTCTCTCTCATTATCTCTTCCTTCTTCTCGCTCGCTTTCGTCTCTCTCGCTTCCGGTTCTTCTCCTGCTCCTCTATGGACAGGGTCGTCTTCCCATCCGCGTGGAGCTGAAGGGCTTGACGGTGACGGATCTCTATCGGATCCTCACGGAGCCAGTCACCAACATTCTCCGCCAGCAGAAGGAGTTGATGCGCACGGAAGATGTTAACTTAGAGTTCACGGAGGAGGCGATCAGAGAGATCGCCAGGCTCGCTGCAGAGCTCAACCAGACAGTGGAGAATATTGGAGCCAGACGGCTGCACACAGGTAAAGAGAGAGACGAGAGAGAGACAGGCAAAGAGAGACAGACAGGTTGGGAAGAGAAAGAGAGGAAGAAGTGAAAGAGACAGGAACGATCTTGCAAGGCATGGAAGAAGGTGTAGGTTTAAGAGGCAGAGTAAGAGCGGGACAGGAGAATGGTGCGCGATACCAGGCACCCTGCACCTTGGTGAGGCAGGGATGTGGAGGAGAGGGGAGAGAAGAGAGGAGAAGGGGGCTCGGGAGAAAGAGAAAGAGAGAATGTGTGAACACAGAGGGAGAGACATGGTGCTTTGGGGGTAGGAGCTAAAAGGGAGCGTTGAACATAAGAGAAGGGAGAGGTCGGGAAGGGCCATCGTTGTATTGTATTCTCAACTAATCTGCACGCTTCTGTCTTTCTTACTCTCTCTTTCTCTCTCTCTTTCTTTCTTTCTCTCTCTCTCTCTCTCTCTCTCTCTTTGCTCTTAGTGATTGAGAGGATTGTGGAGGACATCAGCTTCGCAGGGCCGGAGCTAAAGGGACAGACGGTGACCGTGGACCTGGAGATGGTGAACAAGAAGCTCGCCGACATGCTCAAGAAGAATGACCTGAGCAAGTTTATTCTCTAGAGAAAGGGAAGGGAGAACTGAAAGTAGAGAAAGGGAGAGAGAGAGAGAGAGAAAGAGAGACACGCACAGGAGCGAGGAGACTGATGGGGACGTCCATCATCACTATATCTTTAGGTTGAGGTCATATGCCTACCCATCATTGGGGAAGGCGAGAGAAAAGTGCTAGGACAGGCAGGGCATGCGCCGGCAAAGGGGAGAGAGGAGCGGGCTTCTCTTCTGCTACACTTCTCTCTCTCTTGGCTGCTTTCTTTCTCTCTCTCGTCCTAGCAATGCAAGCCTATGCTATTTCTGCTTGCCAGACAAATAAATAGGCAACTCTTACGCAATGCTTAGCTTTATAACAGAATGAGATGACCAGCACCTTATCTCTTTGCAGCCAAACGCTCTCTCTCTCTCTCTCCGCCTTTTTTAATTCAACACCCTGATGAGGCTTGTCTTCTCGTTATCCTTGGGACAGAGACGCTGGCTGCTGTTGAGCGGTGTGTCTTCTCTTCTCATGACCAGAGCTTTTGTCATGAAGAAATTGGGAAAGACAATAATGGGAGAAGTGGTCTCTCTTCTCTGAGAGCTTCTTTCTCTTCTACACTCTCTGTATCGTACTCTCCCTATCTTCGACTCTCTCTCTCTCTCCCTCTCCTACTCTCTCTCCTACTCTTGTCCCTGCTCTCTCTCCTGCACATCATCATCAAGACCGAGCGTAGGACGAAGCCAAGAAGACCGTGCACTGGCACTGGCAGTGGAAGCTTTCCGTTTCTTTCTTCAACACCTGAAATTCTCTCATTCTCCGGACGTTTAGCTAGCGATAAGTGTAATATATCGTGGAATATTTCATCAACCAATCTTTCGGAATTGGACACTATTCTGAAGGCTTCTTTCTGTTCTCTCTCTCTCTCTCTGTCTCTTTCTCTCTCTCTCTCTCTCTCTGTCTCTCTCTCTATCAGCTATCTCTCTATCTGTCTCTGTCTCTTTATCTCTCTCTCTCTCTCTCTCTCTCACTCTTTCTCTCTCTCTCTCCAGCTATCTCTCAATCTGTCTCTGTCTCTGTCTCTCTGTCTCTTTCTCCTGGTCTTTTCTCTCTTTCTCTCTCTTTCGCGGCCTACTCTTTCTCAAGGCCTCTCTTCTTACCTGACTCTGTCTCCCTTGAGGAGGGTTCTGTAGATGTCTCTCCCTGTTGGATTGTATGTCCCCTCTCCACATCTTCCTCTGATTCTCCAGCATGGGCGGCGAGCGGGAGGTTATGTCGGCGCAATGGAAAAGCAAGGCGGGGATCGCACCCTCTCATTGGCTTTCTCTCTCTCTCTTCGAACTCTCTCTCTCTCTCTCGCTTCGATTTGGGCTCACTCCTCAATCTCTGTCTCTCTCTGTTTCTCTTTCTCTCGTTTAACTATTAGACGTGAGACCACGGTGAGCAGGAGGTGGAGAGAAGTAGAGCAGCTCTTGTTCTTCTGCCTGGGATTCTTCTCTCTCTATCGCTGTTGATCTCTCTCTTTCTTGAGCTCTCCTACCGCGGAGTAGTGGTCTCTTTCATTGTCTCTCTCTTCTCTTCATCGGCAAGGATGGCTGCGGACACGCCTTGGGGCACGAAGATAAAGACAGAGAACACAATCTCTTCTGATGAGGACAGGGAAGAATGGACGCGGATGCAGAAGAACACATTCACCAAGGTGAGGCAAAGAGGCAGAGATGGAGGGAGAAAGAGAGAAAGGCGCTCTAAGTTTCCATGTGTTCTTTCTTCTGAACTCTTTCTGTCCCTGCATATGGTCACTCTCTCCTCTGTCAAGAGCTCCTTCTCTCTCTCTCTCTTTAATCGCTCTACAGGACTCTGATACTCTCATTTCTCTCTTGTCTATGTCTCTCATTGTCTCTCTCTCAGGCTCAAAAACTCTCTTTATGCCTTTTTCTCTTTCTCTCTCTCTCTCTCTCTTCCTTTTGTCGTAACTCTTTTCGCTCTTTCTTCTCTCTCTCTCTGCCAAGCTGGCGCTGTATACTCTACGTGTCTAGATCCGTCATCTGTCTGCTTTCCTGCCTTGCTCAAAGTTCTCTCTCTCTCTCTCTCTCTCTCTCTCTCTCTCTCTCTCTCTCTCTTTACTCTCCTCCTATTATTGAAACAACAGGCATTTCAGTCTCTCTTTCTCTTTTTCTAGACTTCTCTCTTTCTCTTCTCACATGTCCGAACCTTCCCTTCAATACCTTGGCGACTCTCTACCTTCTCTCTCTTCATCTCCTTCTTCCGATCCTCTCTCTTTTTTTTCCCCTGGCGTTCCCTGTACGCTGGTCATACAGGCACACTCTTCCTTCTCTTGCGCCTCCGTCAATTCTCTCTCTCTCTGTCTCTCTCCTCGTCTTCCTCTACGCTTCTAAATCACCCCGCAGGGTCACACAGAATCCTACCAAACTACATCGCAGTCCTCTCTTCTCTGCCTTTCTCTCGCGCGCGATCTCTCGTCTTTGCCCACCTCCTTCTTCTCTCTCCCTCCCTCTCTCACTTTCCTCTCCTCGCTTCGCCTTCTTCTCTTTTCGTTTATCGATCTCTGTTCTCTCTTTGTCCCGTCTTTCCCTCTTGCGCTTCGCTCTCAATCCTTTCATTCCCCCATTGACCCTTACTCTCTCTTCCGCTCTCTCTTCTCTCTCTCTTTCTCTCTCTCTCTCTCTTTCCTTGTCAGTGGGCCAATGTCCGGCTCATCAAGGTCAAGGCCCGCATCGAAGATCTGTACAGCGACTTGCACGACGGTCTCATCCTCGTGCAGCTGCTGCAGGCGATCACGGGAGAGCCTTTC
>FLMG01001444.1:0-34033 GCA_900088475.1 Hyphochytrium catenoides
TGAAACCTTTAATATCTTTCCAAGCTTTCAGAGGTCTTCAATCTTTCTTGAGGCAGTTGCTGTTGATGGCTGTTGTTGTAGCTTTTGAGGGGACATTTCCGTTCGACGGTGTTGTGACGTTCTCGTTCGTGCGTTCCGTGTCGCTCGTGGAAGAAATTATAGTCAAAGAGGAAATCTATGAAGCCTAGACAATACTCCAATCATCTACTGAAAATTACAGAAATGGAAGGAATCATGATTATAGGTGCGTGTCAGAACTGCTTGTAACTGTTGTGTTCTGGTTGGGTGGGTGGGTAGCTTTGACCAGTGACAGGGTATATCAGCATTATTACATCTTGTCTCAGTCGTCTACCGTATATAGTTCACTGTTTACTACTAATAGTTCTATCTCGGTGCATGGGATGGGTAGGCCATTTGCAACACCTTTGTACAGTACCCTCTCCCAATATATTCGCAGTCAGTGGTTGATACCAAAGCACCACAAAGTTTCTTACCTATTTAAATATTACTTGCTCTTGTCGAGGCTATGATAACGTATGAGGGACAAACCATATTTCGTCGTCTGGCAATCTGTAGAAAGGAGAGAACCCACACTCTCACAGGTCAGCTGCAAAGGAGGAGGAGAGAGAGAGAGAAGAAAGAAGAGACCAGAAAGAAGAGAGAGAGAGGAGAGAAAAACGGGCCGTCACTCTTCAACTCAATCCACAACTTGACTTTCTATGGCCCACCAACAAACAGGGCGAGCCTCTCTCTCAGGCATCACTCTTAATCGTACGTAGAAAGTGTAGCTTGAGTTCTAAAGGAGTTAGTGAGATCCTCGTTCGTTCTTACAAGGCCCAGCAGTAGCAGCTTTCCTTCTTGACGCTGTTTGTCAGTCAGAGGACTTTTGAACGCAAGGAAGAAGTTGTTTCTCTGCTCGATAGCAGTAGTCGTCAACGACAGTCCAACGCATAGAAGAAAGCGAGGAACAACGTGGTGAGCGTTGGTAGGTCATCACTGGAGCAGCTCAGAACATCCGTATTCTTCGTGGCACTTCTTGACGTCATCATCGTCGTGAAGATTCGCACAGTCTACTACTATGTTTCATAGGAAGAAGAAGCGGAGGTCGGCACAGTTCATCTTCTATCTTCCCCTCTTTCTAGTCATCATGTTGATGAAGGATGAGGACATGATCTTCTTTTTGTCTTCTTCTATTTCGATTCCTCTCGTCGTCTTCTGATGATGGCTTAAGTTTTATCATAGTATGACAGAAAAGTGAGAGTAGTTCTTTTCGATGAAGACAACAAGAAGGTAGTACTTCGGGAATGAAGAACCTGAGGTGAGCCTCCTTTTCTTGGAAGTGTAATGGTAAAGGACAAGTGTGAGCACCAAGAAGCAGAGCCCTTTTCTTTTTTTTTTGTCGCGGTGGTAGTAGTGCTCGTAGAATTGTTCTTATGATCCATACAAAATACGAGATGACGGGTGCTTACATAAGGTGGGAAACGCTTCGGGTTGGATGAACCTATAGAGGTGTGAACCGAACTCTAGAAAGTTACTGCTGCTGCTACTCTTCGGACTTGCACCGCCTCCACACTAATTTGCTGCTGATCTTCTGAGTCAGACTTTTTCATTCGAAAAGCAAATTTAGAAAGAGTCCAAGAATCTACTTCTCTCTTTTGGTCAGGCGTTACACTATCACTTTTTGCTGTTGTCCATCACCATCATCATCATCATACTCACACCATAGCTGTCTTTAAATAAGAAAGGACAGCAAGCAGGAAGAACAGCGTCTACGCAGTTCCTTGAGAAGGACGAGGGAAGCCGAGAAGAACGAAGGAAGCCAACAAGAAGTGGTGGAGGAACTCTCGCCATATTATTCCTTGCAGATCTCGGACTTCTGTCAGCTGGCACAGTCTTTGGGCAGGTCTTCTGTACCACCACTGATGGGTCAAAGGAAGACCGCCAATCTTCCTCCTGCTGTTTGTCTGCTGGTGGGTTGCGCGAGCAGCACAACACCCAGGCCGAGGGGCGAGAAGATTGTGAGACCGGCGGTCAGCAGGAGGAGGATGAGGGGGAAGGAGTCGCCTCGCTCCTCGCTCAGCCACCATCATCATCATCATCAACATGCTCCCTGCTGCTGCGCTTCTGCTTATCCATTTCTTCCTGTTCTCATCTGCTGCACCCATTCTTTCCTTTATAATACCCAGCACCATCCGGCACTATTATGATGTTGAGAAGAGTGATGATGATGATGATGCGCCAACTAACTGCCCTCTTCCTCTCCTCCTTACTTCCTCTTCTTCTTCTTCCAGTCACAGTTCCCGGTTCTGGGCAAATCCTCCTCCTCCTCATCACTTGGAGGACTTCCTAGTTATCATCTCGGTACTACATTAGGTTACTATAGATGAACAACATACAAAACGACAAAACTACACTTTAGGTTTACATCCAGTTATCGAAATGGCGTACAAGTAGTTCTTACAACTGTGTACAAGTAGCCGCAGAAAGTATTGTACTTATTTGAAGACCAATCAGCTTGCCGCAGCTACAAGCTAGAAACCGTAGGTAGTTCCTACTTGAAGAGAAACAGAAAGCGTTTTCGTACTTATTTTATAATCTATTTACAAGTATCCTAAGGGTAGGGTGGGTGTGTACACTAAACAGAGAATGGGTAGGCCCCACCTACCTTGTCATCATCTTCCGACCTTCTTGAGATCATCGCCAAAGATTGAGCTCTATGATCTTCGTCAGACTCGTGACAAGGAAGAAGGACCGAAGACAGACCAGAGCAGAGATGACAGGAACTAGGAGGGGAAGAGAGAGACGAGTGAGGGGTGGAGGGTGGACGACGGCCGAAGAGGCGAGAGAAAGAGTGCGAAGATGTGCCACTTTGATACTAATGAGGACGAGCAGGAGGAGGAGATGGAAGTAGGGATGATGTATGACGGAGGGAGAGTCTCTTGAGATGGGGACTTCCAAGAGAGACGGCAAGAAGGAGAGAAACGCAGCTAGCGCAACACTGACAGCAAGCACAGCGTAGGTTACTAGCAGAGGTGTTGTAATCTACGACATTCTGAGAACAGGGAGAGAGAGCACCTCCGCACCAAGAAGTGCCACTTTGCTGGTTCCTAGCCAATTCCGATAGCCCAGTTAGACTACGCCCTGCATCCCTGTCCTCCAGGGCTCCCGATCTCGAAAGTTGCCCCTATTGGCTTACCTGTCAACACTACCTACCTGTAGCCAGGACATCTCAAAGAAAGGAGTCATGGTCAACAACCCTGCCAATGCGCCTTTCTCACAGCAGTTTATATTCTGTGAAGGCCAAGCCACAACCGATTTTGAAGCCATACTCAGCCTTCTTGACGGAGCTGTCGAGTGGCTCACAGCTCGTGGACGCTCAAATCAATGGGGCGAGCAGCCTTGGTCAGCTATTCCTGAGCGCTGTGACCGACTTCGAAGCATCATAGGTTCTCCGTCATCCACCATCAGACTTGCCGTTGAAAAGGAGACTGGAGTGGCTGTAGGTGCGCTGGTCGTGGGCGATAAGATGGACTATGCCCCCGAAGTAGCTGAGCCCGAGCTATACGTCAAGCTCCTAGTAACCCATAGACAGTACACCGGCCTAGGGCTAGGGAAGAAGCTTTTGAAAGAGGCTGAAGACGTCGCAAGGGAGAAAGGAGTTTCCTTAATGCGTGTAGACTGCTTTGGAGGCGGCGACAGGAAGTTGGTAGCCTTCTATGAGAGTGCAGGCTTTACCCCTGTGCAGCAGTTCACTGTGAAGGATACCTGGATTGGCCAGCTATTTGAAAGAAGAATAGAGTAGGAAAATAGGAAGAGGACAGCAGGAAAGAGCAAAGAAGACATTAGGAAGTGGGGGGATCGCGATAAACAAATGCAGAAGGCTGGAGAAGGCCCGAAGAAGGTCATCAAAAGAGCAGGACGGAGTCGGCAATCTTTTAAGTGATGCCTTTTTTGATCTGGTCCTTGGCAGCCCGAAGTAGCGATCTAGATCTAAGCAGTTCCCCGTTCTAGGAACAATGGAAAGCTTTTTGTGCAGCTCTGTTTTTCCCTTGTTAAGACGGTCATATGGTCAGTTCTATTTATGAATATTTGCTATTAAAAGACCCCGAAATCCTTTCAACCATAGATTAACGCCTAAGTGACGCACTTCCTCATTCTTATTGGCATGTGGCGGCTTTCTTCTTCGTATCCCCACCAACGCTGTCTTTTAAAAAACTATTGAACTAGTGCTGCTTATTAGTTCTTGGGATCTAACGTGACCTGCTTCAGGACAGTGAAAGTGTTGCCAGGACCGTTGTCAGGACCATTGACTGCCATGGCTGCAGTGATTGTGACAGGCCCAACATTCGAAGCAGGTGCCTGCCATTTGAAGGTCACACGTCCTCCCTTGATGTTAGGGTTGGCATGGGTGATGGTAGATGCAACGGTAGGGTTAGCGGTGCCATCATCGTCGTTGATGATGTTCGCAGCAGCGCATACGGAGGCTGTCTGAGGGCGAAAGTCCTTAGGGATGTCGATGAACTTGCCAACATGGGCCTTGCGGGAATCTCCAACGTAGGTTCCGTTAGCAAGCTGGAACTCGTGAGGAGCGCCCTTTGCTACATACAACAGAAGCCCTCTCCAGTCCTTTCGGACGATGAGGCCAGACCGCTGCACAGAGATGCGGATGATCTCATTAGGGCTGTAGGTGTACTGCTCTGGGGTGATAGAAGCAGAAAGAGCGACTGGATTTGCTGGTTCGACACCGTGGGCGTTCTTGATAGCATTAGGGTTGACTGCACATCGTGGGGCCCCGGTAGGCAGAGCGTCTGCTCCAGAAATGTATAGTAAGAGACCTACAGCGGCGGCAAGGGTGGGGATATACATCTTCCACGTTGATAAGGAGTAACTGGTGGTTTTGTTGCACGGACGTCCTTTCTTCTTCGCAGCTATGATATGTGTGAGTTGTAGAGGGAAAATCCGAATGTGTGGCTGGTGGAAGAAGAGGACAAAGCGAAGAGCTGAAGATTGGAGCATGATGAGGTCCAGATAGTGTGAGAGTAGGGAAGGTACGGTGACAGTCGGAGTCATATCTCAGAGTTCTCGGAGATTCTTTCCGTGCTGCTCTGCCTAATATAAGTTCTCACCCCTCGGGCGGTTAACCGGTGCTAGATAACAAAGGGACCAGTAACTTGTGGTCTGTGAGTGCTGACGAAGGGATAACTCACTGTACGCTCTTTCTTTGGACTCACGGTACACTCTATGTTTGAACTTGGAGGCAAGAGTTGCAAGAGTTCTGAAAGGCTGGATACGAAGCTAGATGACTTTTCTTCCCTGCAGCCCTGGGTAAAAGAAGAGGACGTATGACCTAGAGAACTAGTAGCCCTTAACATGACCTGAAGAGTGTGACTCCTATCATCACGTAGTTCTACGAAGATCTCCCAATCTTATGGGGTCTCATGTTCTTCGCCGTACTTGTACCCTCGAGGCACTGATACTACTACCAGATTCTTATTACCCTTTCTGCTCTTGATGGTCTGTTCTTTGGGATGCCTTGTCTCATTATGCTTAAGGTATCTACAATAGGCTCCTGCGGCGTGTCGGTATGGCTACGCCTTCCGAGGTCAATCTTTATTTTGTTACCTGTAACCTCCCCTTCTTTTCCTTGTTGTCCTCCACTTAACCGAAGCCCTCAAAAGATTAGGGTACACCATTGTCATCATCATGACGGCGTCATGGCAGACTACCAGCAATAAAGCACAACGCCAGCCCTCCCAGCAGAGGCATGCTTAGACAGAACATAAGAGATGCAACAGTGCTATAACCCACTACTGCCACTGCCACCAGATCCGTTCACTAGTCAAGGCGGAGAAACAATAGGCCTAAGACTTCACGGACGAGTAGCAGTAAAGGAAGGCAATAATACCGAAACTCTGGAATAAAAGAAGAAGAGGAAGATGGTTCTCGAGTATTTCCTAAGCGCTGTCATCTGTCCATCATTGGGCACATAGCAGATGTGCCAAGAGAGAGCTGCTCATCTCATGGTAGTCTACACTTAGAATATGACGTCGTGGTGGTGCTACTGAGTGCTCGTTTATTCTGTTTGATTGCAGTGACGTACCTCATTCTTTGACTCTTCTTAGCCTCCCCAACTTTCGCGACCTGCTTCTTATATTATCCAGCTTCTCTTCTATACACCGTTGGGCAACATAGTCCGGCGCTATCCCTGGCCATTGATTTCCGTTGCCTCTATCGTCCTACTTCTTCGCATGATCAAGAGAAGAGCGAGGGAAGCTAGGACCGGCATCGCCTCGTGGCTCCGGATGATGCTTCTCTCTCCCCTCTGTATGCTGCCCTCTGACGTGGGGAGAAGTGTATCCAGAGGGCAACTGCCACGAAAATAAACAGAGGAGAATTGGGGCAGATAGAAAATAGAGTACAAAGGCAGGAGGAGTGAGGACAGGCAAAGAGAGGAGGAGAGAACGTGGACACAAGACAAGAATAGAAGAAAAGAATGAGGCGACACGAAGATAGGCAACAGCCGCAAGAAGATACTCCGGAGTAGAAGCGAGGAACACGAGAATAGAGATCCCAGAGTGGACTCATTAACTTCGGAAGAAGACCTCTGAGCCAATGACCGAATAGACTGTGGACGGAGAACGCTCTCTAGACATTCGGAGAGTGCGGCGGTGATGGTAGATTTCCCCCACCAGTCTTAAATTCGGATACTTGAATAATTGAATAAGTGGACTGTGATAACCAAGAAAATAACTATGTACTTGTGGAAAGTACTGTAAAACGGTAGTACAACATCTTGTAGGTTTATAGTGCTTGTAGCACAGGTCAAGCAGGTATCCAATACCCAAACAAGTACTGTTACCTCACAAGTACCGTACATATTTGTACTTGCCGGTAGCGTCGCGGCCTCTTCTTCTTGGTGTTGGTACAGGCGATGCCTTGGCTCTTCGTCAGTCGCACCTCCTGCTGCCTTGTGTCCTTTCAACCTCTCAAACAGTCAATAAAGTGCATCGAGGTACTCTCTCCATTTCATCGGTTAGAACCGAACAAGGTCTGCTTCCTCCTTGGGATGGACGGATGGACAGAGTTGTACATCGACTGTTAGTAGTGTCTACCAGTGGTGCGACAAGGAAGAGCTGATTATGACGATGGTCCTTGTTGCAGGCTTGATTGTTGGTCGTCGGCCAAGCAAAGAGGAAGTGGTTAGAGACCTGGCGAGAAGCCCGACGAGGGGTGGTGATGGCTCAGTACGCATGATGGTCTTTGTATTTTGTCTATTGTCTTGTAACCGCACTAGATGATGCTAACGCTATCACCTTACCCGGAGACAACAAGGCAGGCAAAGCCCCATCTTTAAGCGATTGTCCCTCAGACAATGCCCATCTTTGAGGTTTTATCCTCTTCTGTTCCTACAACATGCTCTAATTCCTACTACTTCCCCTCATTCCCATTTTCAAGGAAGAAGCTCTTCTCCCATTCTTCCTATGCAACTTTGACTACCTGCTATCACCCCTCGGCCGAGGGAGGACCGACTGGATGATTTGTTCCACTATCCTTGCGAGGAGTGACAGGAGGAGTCCTAGAGCCATCCTTTCGGGGACTAAGAGGAGGAGTTCGAGAGCCATCCTTTCGAGCACTAAGAGGAGGAGTTCGAGAGCCATCTTTCCGAGGGCTCAAGGGAGGAGACCGTCCGCCGTCTTTCGATGGTGAACGCGTATTGTCTTGAAGAGACTTTCCTCCTCGGGTTGGGCCTTCAACATTTCTGTCGCTTCGGCTATGGTTCGCTACCCTCTCAGAGAATTGCTTGGACTCAATCCGTTTACTTTCTGCTTGTGCCTTAAAATCCACGCCTTTACTCCCGTCATCAGTGCTAGTAAAGGTCTGAATCTTGGTGATCTGACATTCTGTAGCGAAGACGTTGCCATGTATGGCAGGCCCAAGCATATGCTTGAGGACATACGCCATGAGGTTACACCAGTCTCTCATCAGGCTCATGGTAGAACTTTCCTCGAGGGCCATCGCTAGAGAGCTCAGTAAGGTCTCTGTATAAACGCTGTACATCCAAGGGCGAATCCCGCCCTTCGTCCGATGCACAACTCCCATGTCTGCATAATCAAGCAAGAAGAGTATAGCAAGGCGACGTTAGCTTGAAGTGGAAAGTGAAGGCATTCTGGGGACGATGGGCCCTGTCCAAGCAGAGTTTAACTCCAGTCACTATGAAAAGACTAGGAAGTAGGAGGCATAACAGTCCATTAAAGTCAAGCGTAGGGACGTATATAGGGAGGCCCAAGGCTTAAGAATGGAGGAAGCTACGAACAATAGAGCTTCTTGTCCAAGGTCTGCAGGTTGCTGGCGTCAAGATGAGTCACGAACTCCAAGACTGTGATGAGGACATCCCCTTGCTTCTTGAGGTCACCGTGGAAGACAGCAGTGAACTGTTCTGACCTATCGTAGAGCTGCAGGTAGAAGGTTGTATAGAAGAAGGCGAGCCTTGAGATGGTGTCATCTGACAATCTTGTTGTCTTCACGAAGTGCCACGATTCGCTGCTCTCAAACATCCAGTCAGTATATTGTGCTAGGAAAGAAGAGAACCGCAAGAATCTAGAGAGCAGTAGGGATGTTACCGGCATCGCTGAATCATCTCTGGCGATATGTCTGGATGTATGGGGAATGTAGCAGGATAGTAGTGCTGAACAATCTGCTTCTCCGTAAACTTTTGTAAGGGATCTGAGGTGTAGCGTGAGAGCTCGTCTTTTCCCCTTCTAGACAGCGTGGTCCCTTGGCATACTCCTTGTCCAGGGTGACATTGACCCATAGTTCCTGTTCTTCAATCTTTGAAAGATACAAACGATTGCTATGACGAGCGCGGTATATGGAAGAGCTTCTGTTTCCTGCTGAAGATGAACTTTATTAAGAAGTGTCAGGTATGCTCTCCGTGGAAGAATATTACGTCTGGACACGTAGTCGACACGCGGTTGTCGGCAAGAATACCCTGAAATCTCATAGCTAAAAGTAGAGTATAGGATTGCTTTAAGCGTAGTCGCCCTGTTATTGTGGCATCATCGTGGCCTCCAATGCGACGCTACAATAATAGGAGGTCCCCTGCGGTCAAAGTACAAGGCATCTTCTCCAGTGGACATCGCCCTCACAAATTAGCTACCGCAGACTGAAAAGGGACAGAGAATGAAGTACGATGGCAAGAGACAGCGGATCGGTAGAGTCGGTCCTGCTTTATGTACCGATCCGTTGCATGGCAGGACCATTATACCAGCTCTCATTGATGAAAGCAATATCTTTGTCAGGGCAAAAGCTGTCGGTTACAAGGCTTATGTCCCAAGGATGGTGGTTTGCAATGAGAAGGAGAACGTATCAACCGGTGAACATAGGCCACTCACTGATTGCCTTCTTCATGTCAAAGATCACCCTGTTGTGATGGGAGGTATATTTATGGCCAGCACAAAAGCCTAGTGTAGGAGCAACTAGTCTAGAGACCATAGCAAACCTGGTTAGGGGTATGTGTCAACCCTTTGTTCTGCTACTGCACTCACAGGTCACCATCTAATTGCTCTCTCTCTTCTACTGGCCCAGACTGCTGAGCGCATGTGCCCTGCGCCATGGGCACGTTAGAAGCGGATGCCGGCTGCTGTTCTTCGACCACGTCGGTTACTGGATAAGGTGAATGCCGTCTTTGAAGAGGCAAGCTTCCTTTTCGGATAGTACTTTCGTTATTTCGTCCTTGATTCTGACTATCTTCGGTGCTGAATGTAAAACGGTAGTGCAGAGGTCTTACACAGAAAGCTGTCTCTTTCTGTTTCGGCTCACAACATACACTACTACCGATTTATGTTCGGCAAAAGGCAGACTAAGCTTGGAGGCATTCTTCTGTTTTTCGTCCAGCCCATCGCCATGGCACCTTTACCCTGCACTCCCCTTACAGCCCATCATAAGTATTTGCAGCCAACATCTTCACCTTTTTTCGGTGCAGGCGAAGAGCACATCCCCTCTCGACAACAATGGCTCCTGCGCCTTTGACGTTGAGCAGTAGCTTCTCCTGCCTTCGATTATAGCAGCTCTCTGTCGATAGACAGTAAGGCGATCTCTCTGATCTTTCGTGTGCTCATTCTGCTCAGCAATTAGCGACGCCATTCCTCGCTTGTCAGCCTCAATACCATTCACTCATCTTTTTCATGCCAATGCTGACAGAATAGACTGGTCGGTCGACTGTGAGTTGCTTGGATAACAACTGTCTCACTCTCTTTTTGGTGCATGGTCTTATCCTATGACTCTGTTTTGAGACAAGCGTGTACCTCTAAATGGAGGCAGACCTCTTCTATCAAGAGGATGCTGGAAGTGTATGCTGTCACATCGCCAACTCCTCCTGATCTTCTGAATGCCAACTGGTCTCAATCTACATACAGTGCGTTCTTTGTAAAAGTAAGAACGACTGCACAAGCCCCTACTTTCGCGTGGTTGCTGAGAGCCATGGAGAAGAAAGGGGAAGCATATAGACTGACGCCTGTCGTTGCCCAGCTTCTGGGTCGAAGCATTTTCTCACTAGGTTATAGAAGAGTCGTGAGGTGTATGACAAATGTGATCTATTATGCTGTCATTGCTGACGAGACACGGGAATAGCAAGACCAGCAGGACTTGAAAATGATACATTGAACAGGGAGAGCTAGCTGCCGCTTACCAGAGAGCCAAAGTGTCTAATCCTCTCTACTCATCTAAAGCTCAATGGAGTTGCTTTCAGAAATTCTCTCTGCACGCCAGGCAAAGCTTGTCTTTTTATCCCCGTCTTCTTTGTTGACTAGCATGTCTTCAGATGATTGTTGGCGTTGGAGCTGCCTTAAGAGGGTGATACGGTCTGCTAAAGTGGAAGCGCTATAGTTGACCGTGCTATCAGTGGGGAGGCTCACATCTTTGTCCTCTAGCTTTATAAATTTTGCGTCGTTCCGAGAGGAGTAGGCGTCTATGTCTACCGTGGAAGCAATTGACCCGACTCTGGAACGACCAAACTCATCGAGGTCCACGTCGGTCCCGCCTTTGACAGTCTGTTGCATTTCCTTAGGGTCATCCTCATCATCTGAGGCACCATGTATCGGGGGCAAACAAAGTGCAGCAACATCGGCGGGTTGTTGGCTGCGATGTGTCTCATCGTCTGCAGAGGAATGCTGGGTTTCGTACCATAGTGCTGGAGGCGTAGCAAATGCCTTACTCTTGTCATGGTTTGTAGGGTCAGCATGACGCTTCGATGGGCCATTGAGCTGAACACAGTCCAGCGCAGTTTCTTCTCCGTTTCTGCTCAAGGGACTGCCGTCTATTAGCTTGTCGACGTTAGCACCCTCCTCTCCCTTTCGGCGATGCCGTCGTCTCCATATCACAACGGCTGCGACCAGCAGGATCAGGGCTAGTAAGACATAGCTGGCAATTCCTAAAGCTAGCCACAAGCCGCGGTGGCCCGAAGACTCATCTTTCTCATCACTCTGCAGATTGGAGGACGTAGAATTGTCAGCAGGAGGGCTGGCAGACGTAATCGGTGGACTGGGGTTGCTAGCAGATTCTTGTGGTTTTTCTTGTGTCCTTTCTGTTTCCCCTTTCGAGGGTGAAGGAGCGGGACTAGGCGCCGGTGTGGGCGCTTCTGACTCCGGAGGCTTTGTAGTCTGTGGAGCTGCAGACGTAGGTTGTGCCCCAGCATCGCCTGTGCCCGTGTCACTGCAGTCTGTAGCTGAGAAGACACCAAAATTGCAGCCACCATTAAGCTTCGAGTAACACTCGACAGTCTTCTCCTTTATGCTGCTTCCTAACCGGCACTCTGGTAGTATGGGATCCGTTATCAAGGCAGAGGGAGAAGAGCCAGGACGCCGGCATTTCAGAGAGCATACATCATTGTCTCGTAGCTCTCGTGAGCTTCGGAAGAAGGTTGTCCGCTTGTGGGCGACATGCCCTATAGAGCTCGCAGAGACCGCTGTAGGCAGAGACCTTTTGTCAGCGACAGACACACTTTACCGAAGCCTGATTTCGCCACTCAAACTGCAATTTACCAGCGTACCTGTGAGGAATATGGGCTGCAGTAGGAGGAGTCTTATCAGCCAAAGTGAGTATGTCGTCGGTCCTTTGGGTGCCGAAGCTGCTGCTCTTCTCATGGTGTCTACTAGCACAAGTTATACGTGCATGGTCCTTGAAGCTTCTAATAGTAAGGATTTGTCGTGAGAGCCCAGTCCAAGCAGACCCTCCACTGTCTGGCAACAGACAAGGAATGAAGACAACGTCTAGTGGAGATTCCAAGGCAAGCTACTATGAGGAGAAGAAAGAAAGCGAGGCTCTGCAGCGTCAATAGCTCTTTTCAGTTGAGAGGAACGCTCTGAAGAGCCCGAGCGACGCACATAGTTTGCCGACCTCCAGCACCTCATTGCTCACTCATTGGCGCCTCTGCCGTCGGGGCCTTCTGTGACATGACTTTCGAGCTGGAAGGGGCAAGGAGAAAGTCAGGAGCTATTAGACGATAGAGAAAGTCTCGAGGAAGTTGCCAGCAGCCAAGTCTCACCTGTCATTTGTCGCTGGAGGCAAGCCAACCAATTTTTATGACTGGAAGCATTTCTCGTGCTTTCAACCCTTGTCCCGTCCGCTATCGTCTGTCTCCTTAGACAACAGAAGGTTAGCATCTCCCTAGAAGCTCATTAGGCCCTTACTAAGCTCACACTTTCCTCATCATCAGAACTCTTCGTAACCTCTTAGGCCCACATATCCTCTTACGGTCACTATGGCCCTGGTCGGTCTGCTGCCGCCATTGTGGCGCTGTTAAGATATGCTTCTTAGGCCCGCTAATGGTGGTTCTTTTTTCTCCACACCTGGCAGTTAATGTTCCCTTTTGTCGCTGCTTTGATAGTTGGTCTATGTGTCTAACCTGCAGAGTAGCTCTACTGTTCTACCCTCTAGCTGGAGAGCTTGAACGGACCGAGCCTTACCTTTCTCTCTTCATTATAGTTGTTCGAACGGCAGCCTTCCTTTCCTAGTATTCACTGCTGGTAGTTCTAGTGCTACGACCTATCGAGGCGCTTATTAGAAATGAGCGACCAGTCTCTGCTTTGCCAACGTTGTCGTAAGAGTAGCCTCAGCCGAAGAGGAGCAGGAAGCATGGCCGCGCTGGCAGGAACGAGGGTTCTACTCGTGTTGACTGTGCCCCTGAAATGATAGAAATAACGAACGTCTCCCCCCCCCCGCCCTTCATGCACAATAATCTGCAGGGGGAGCGGAGAAAAGAAAGGCGTTCTTTGACAAGAACAGCCTTCCTCGTCATCCAAACTCCAGAACCCATGGGAAGCGTCAAAGAAGTATGATACGGCGAGGCTAGCGACCCAACTACGTAGACTCCTTGTAGGATTATTATTGTCGCGTATCAATGTGGCAGCGGGACTCTAGACATGGCTCCTCTTCTCGTTCTATTGCCTGAAAACCTTCAAGCATCAAAGCATCAAACAAGCTAGAAAGAATAAGAAGGGGGAACGCGTAGAGAGAAGCTTGTGCCTTCCCTATCCCATGCTCAAGGATCACAGGTAACAAGGGCCTCGGGACAGATAAGACATTAGAATAGAGGATCGATCAAAGAACAACGACTGGGTAGAACTGGTAGACGCCAATTCATAGCAGTGTGGACGGAAGCTTGTAGGGACAGCTCGATCTTGTGAGCCGCTGTCCAGGTCCTGCTGATGCTACAGTCACAAAATCTTGAAAGATGGCCTACCTAGTTCTAGAACTATAGTTGATGTGAACCTCTGGACAAGGCGGCATAGAACTAATGAGAATGAGCGAGGCTATTTTTAACTTAACGAAGCACAATGTGTGTCCGAGGGAGAAGAGACATCAAGAGGAGCCCGCGTAGCGGCGATTTGTATGTACTTTCTGATACAGTTTGCGGGGCCGGTAGAGTGTTTATGCAGGCATTGGTTGGTCGTGCCAAGGCACAAGAAGGCACTGGTAGTACATCTACTATTCTGTATGTAAGCAGGAAGCTTGATGACAGGAGCTCTTGAAGTGAAAGGCAATGCCCTGACTATGAAAGAGTAAATTACTGCGGTCAGAAGAAGAAGAAGAGGGGTTGAAGAAGTGCCACTACCTTACATCTGACCTAGGGATAAGCTAGACGTTCTTCTCAAGCCTTTCCCACCAAGATCTATATTTCCTTCGTCTTCTTAGCAAGCAGTAAGACTCACGTTATCCATCAGAAAGGATCGTCAAGCTACTTCTCACTGCCATAATACGTTGCCTAATACTACTCGCCACCTAATTAATTCTTCTTCTAAAGCTAACTCATGACAGCAACAACCGCCTTGTGGGAGGCTCGGGGCAGAAGTTAAGGTTTCTTCCGTGGCAGAGGAGATCCGCCACCTGGCAGTGGACTAATTGATAGTGGATAGAAAATGATGGCGACGCTGCCCATTGAAGTGGGAACGATGAGAAGCTGGATAAGCAGGATCAACCGGCAAAAAGGCACTTGACCTTGTATAGTAGTAGTACCTAACCCTGATTATCATCACCAACAAACGCTTTACAATAGGGAGATGCTAGGGCGGAAGAGAGCGGTGGCGCGAGGACGAGTAGCATGATGCCAACACCAAGTCCTTCTCATCTATAGACGGACGAGACCCGTGTCGTGAGGACGAGTAGCATGATGCCAACACCAAGTCTCTCTCTTCTATAAAAGGACGGAAGAGGGCAGTGCCGCGAGGACGAGTAGCATGCCAACATAAAGTCTCTCTCTTCTATTATGGAACGGAGGAGGGCAGTGCCGCGAGGACGAGTAGCATGCCAACATAAAGTCTCTCTCTTCTATAATAGGACGGAAGAGAGCGGTGCCGCGACGACGGTGTAGCATGATGCCAATATAAAGTCTCTCTCTTCTATAAAAGGACGGAAGAGAGCGGTGCCGCGAGGAACGAGTAGCATGATGGCAACACCAAGTCTCTCTCTTCTATAATAGGACGGAAGAGAGCGGTGCCGCTAGGACGAGAAGCCTGATATCAATGCGAAGTCTCTCTCTCCTATAATAATAGGATGGAAGAGAGCGGTGCCGCGAGGAACGAGTAGCATGACGCCAACACCAAGTCTCTCTCTTCTATAAAAGGAAGGAAGAGAGCGGCGCCGCGAGGACGAGTATCATGATGCCAACATACACCAAGTCTCTCTCTTCTATAATAGGACGGAAGAGAGCGGTGCCGCGACGACGAGTAGCATGATGCCAACATACACGAAGTCTCTCTCTCTCATAAGACTAAGGAGCTATGATCGAGTCAGCTTGCCATCCTATGAGCTCTACCACCGCAGCACTCTACTGAGTCTCAAGTGTAGCGGCATCATCATCATCTGACGCCTCCTCTCATTATCTTCGTCTCTCCCATCATCAGAAGCTGCCACCAGACAAGGTAGTTAGTAGTTAGTAGTAGTGAGAGGAAGTCTATAGATTATACAGGCAGGATAATAATGATGACGGGACGACCAAGCCCATCTCCTTGTACAGGTACAGGTACAGATACCACGGTACAAGTACTTATATACTTGTACTATGCGAATCACAGGCGAGTTCGCCCTCTCGAACAAAACGGTAGTAGAACTACTTGACTGTTAGTTCTATAGCAATCCCCTGGATCAGCTTGTCGAAGGATCGAAAACAAGTACAAGTATACAAGTAGGTTGGCAATGAGATTTGAATTTTTATAAAAGTATGGAAATAATTGATAACTGTACTTGAATACGGTACACGATTATCTATCTTAGGTTTTCTCTTCTTTTTCATTTTGTTGTCGTGTGACCTCTGCTCTCCCTCAACAAATCTCCGATGAAGATCTTCTAATTAATGAAGATTCGTTGATGCTCTTCTTGAAGGCGGAGCTTTCCAGCCCTCGATCCCTTGGCAGCTCATTGGCAGCTCACACAGAGACGAGGGCAAGGTAGAGAAGAGAAGCAGAAGAACGGAGGAACCGAGAGCAGGAAGGAACAGACTCCCCGAGATCTTGATAGAGCACCGGCCTGGCAACAGCAGCGTCTGATTGAGGTCCATCCATCCAAGGGGTGGGAGGACTCCTAGTCGCTCAGGTCGACACCCTGATGCCAGTAGAAAGCGCCCGGCTGCTCGTCGCGCGCTTATCACTGACATCAGGAAGAGGCGGTGCATTCTATTCCCTATCTCGATTGCCTTCATCGACCTTCGCCTGGACTCATAAGAATAATAAGAGCAGGACCATGAGCTCCACAGGGGCCAGACTAATCGATGGAAAAGCCATTGCAGGTGCCATCAAGGAAGAGTTAAAAGCCAAGGTGACAAAATGGGCTAGCTGCGTTCACTAGAGTCTTTTGCTTGTGCGTCCATTTGCCCATCTTCGTCCACCTTGTAGTCTTACGTTGTGAACGCCGTCCTCACCTACTTAGTCCTACGTTGTGAACGCCATCCTCACCTGACGTTTATGCCTATCGTTATTGGACCAGTGCTAACCATGTCTCTTCACTTTCTCAGCTGCAGGAAGCTAACAAGCTCTCTGGGAAGGTAACAGACCCTCACATATCTGGATGAAGCACCCGCTATCGGCCTCTGTCTTTCACTACGTTTAACGTGCTTATGACCTTGATCATGCTGCTCTCAGTCGCCTCTAGCTATATTCTCTTCAGGTCTCTGAGCTTATCGGGTTTGTCTGAGACGCTCCTCGTCTCTTAAAATCAATGCAAAGGTGCGCTGCGTAGCTCTTCACCAGCTTACTTACCCTGTCTTTCTTCACTCTTGCTGTCTGTCTCCGTCGCCCTTCTCGACAGTCCCCTTGCCTAGCCACAGTGCTGGTTGGAGATAACAGAGACTCTGCTACATACGTCCATCTGAAGAAGAAGGCGTGTGCAGAAGTTGGCATAAAAACTGAAAGTCTAGATCTTCCTGGGGACATCGCTCAGGTATGGACTTCCTTCTCCCTCCTACCTGTCCCTATCTCCCACCCTCTACCACCTCGGTGCGAAGACCTATACAGCTGCCCTGTCTGTTCTGTCTTTTCTTCTCGTCCCGCACAGCTCTGCCGGTCTTCCTAACTGCTTGCGCAGGAAGAGTTAACCAAGGTAGTTGATCAGCTAAACAGTAGGCCGGATGTGGATGGGATACTTGTACAGGTGAGGACAGAAAGCAAGCCAAGGAAAGGGAAACATCAGTTGCTTGCTTCTTCTTTTACTCCCTCTGCGTTGAAAACCAGGCTCACATCGTCCTTGCTTGTCAGCTTCCACTCCCGAAGCACATCGACGAGCGAGCAATCATTCATCGAATTGCTCCTGAGAAGGACGTCGATGGACTGACAGTAACCAACTCCGGTCTTCTATCGCTTTCTTCGTACGAGCCTTTCTTCTATCCTTGCACCCCTAAGGGTTGTCTAGACCTTTTGGACCGGAGTGGGGTCGAGGTTAAGGGCAAAGTCGCTGTGGTGGTTGGCCGGAGCAACCTCGTGGGTCGACCGCTCGCTTCGATGCTCTTGAGAAGGGATGCGACTGTCATTCAGTGTCATAGCAAGACCACCAATCTAAAAGAGTTGGTGAAGGAGGTGAGGACTATGGTGCCGATGGTGATGACTGAAAGAGGAAGAGGGACACCAAGAGTTCTCAACCTTCATATGACTCTCTCCTTTGATGTGCTTTCCCTAATATTTATCTCCGCAATGAGTTCAGGATCTATCGTCTCCGCCCTGCGTTCTGTTTCTCGGTGCGGTTACTATCCATCTCGCAGAAGTACATCTACCCATCTCACTTACAAGTCTATCCGCAGGCTGATATCTTACTCGCCTGCTGCGGACAAGCCGAGCTCATTCGGGGGGATTGGCTGAAGCCTGGCTGCACCGTTATTGACATTGGGAACACATATGTCGAAGACTCCACCAAAAAGTCAGGGTATAGGCCTGTAGGCGATGTTTGCTTTTCTGAGGCGCGAGACCGAGCAGAAGCGATCACACCAGTTCCAGGAGGCGTCGGCCCTATGACCATTGCTGAGCTTCTGCAGAACACTGCCATAAGTTTCCTCAGAAAGCATGGCGACGTGAAGTGAGTAGTGGACGTGGCAACTGGCGCTGGAGCCTGTATAGGGACAACAGAGGTTGGAACCAAAAGAGCGCTCTTACATGCCGCAGAGAGTGAAGAAATAGAGCACGAGGCTGAAGATAGCATAGAATAGGTGCCAGGACACCGCCCAGCCTCTTCTGGGCACGGATCTCATACCAATTTTGGTTTACGCTAGCGTTACTACCTGCTCCAGTGCCGGCTTTACTCTCCGCTGGGGAGCAGAGACAGCTGTCTAACAGTTGACAGGCCCAAGTCCCCAATATACAGAGAGAAGGAGAGCTTGATATGGACATGAAGACAGAGGGAAGGTGAGGGTACTAGGAGGATGCTATAGAGAGCTATCCCAAAAGCGTTTGACTGTTGAATCTCACGAGACTGAACACGTGACACCTATTAACTGAATGACAGAGTATTGACATAACGCAGAGGTAGCCGTCCTCTAACAGAGAGAGGTCTACAACTTAGTAAAGCTCTCCTCTCCTGCTAAAGCTCACACACGAGGAACCTTTGACTCCCCTCCCGCCCGATGAATGGTAGAGATTCTCTTGATAAGCCACTTCATTCTACCGAGTTCAACAAGGTCCCTGTGAAGGATGGGAAGAACGATACTCCCGGCTACTCCAGGTCCTAAAGCTTGCTTTGGCTCGAGAGATCCTGACTGTTCTTTCCCATCTTTGCTGAGAGTATGTTCTTGAGTTCTTCGCCGTCCAGTCCCCTGGGTTGACTTCTGAAGCTTCCCATCTGTTCAACGAGCTCCTTCATCCTTACACCGTCTGAATAGCGAGATGTGACGAACAGCTTGCCATCAACTCGCTCGATGATGCCTTCAAAACCGGAATAGACCGAATAGAACGTTAGCGAAGCGGAAGCGCCGTAAGGAGAGGAATGCCATCCCAACATTCCCCTCGTGTACAACGGACAACGTCACTCACAGTAGGTGAGCAAGAGACAAAGAGAGAACACTGGCGACAGAGGTCTTAAACGAGACAAAGAGCGGGAAGAGCGGCTTTAGGTCTTCCGGCACATCCTCCTCTCCTTCCAGACTTCGTTTACTTACCCATTTCCACGTATTCATTGATAGCGTTACTGAGTGCATCTCCTGGTTAACCGTCGTCCGAAGGGTCAAGGGGCGAGATGTGAAGGAGTCAAGCGGCAGAGGACAGTTAATCACATGACCGCAGGAGATAACTGTTGATTAGGCAGATAAGCAAAGATTGCAAGGAGAAGCTAGACAAATAAGGAAGGATTGTAGTTAGAAGGGATGAGATCTAAAGGCGGAGGTGTAACCAGCTATCGGCGGAACTCTTGGGCACAATCACCTGAAATTGCGTCATGGAACTGCAGATGCCCCACATAATAAAGCGATGACGATAGTTGTTGCAGCTCTTTCACTAATGCGGACTCTGAGATGCCATTAGGATTGTTTCTGTTTGGTGACACAAGCGGAAGGTTAGCGGGGAGGGGCCCCGCCTCCTGGCTGTTCGCCAAAGACGCTGTTTTTGCTGTACAGCGTGCCAACTTGCATCTCACTTCCTTCCTCTACAGGGCCTTTGTCTCTTTCTTCCTCTCCTTAGTCCAAGTCTAGCTCAAGGCCTTCGTCCCCTTCCACATCTTTCCTTTCCCTCTTCTCGGCTCCCTGCATTTACTCTTATGTGTCCTCCCTCCATGCCCTCTCAACCCACTCGGTAACCTTACCTTCTATGGAATAGTAAACCGAGTCCTGCGACCCAGTAGCTCTCGACAAACGGCCAAAGAAGCATGCATAGGAACTGCATATACAGGCCCCAACCTGAGAACTCCTCAGAGGGAATGGATATTACGTCCTCCGTAACATTCAGCTGGGACCTAAGCAGCAGGCATGAAAAGAGCAAGAGGAGGGAGAAAAAGGAGAGGTGAGAAATGACAGTCGGACAGAAGGAATAGGATGGCAGCTCGAGGACCCAGTTGCTCAGTAGGGCAAGAGTCATCTGCGTCAATGTAAGATCTAGAGGAGAATGTGCAATCAGAGTGAGAGGTACTGGAGCAAGGGACAGAAAAGCACCATCATAGGGTATTTCAGGCTAAGGCGAATTATATCTATCAGGGATGGCGTTGATGGTCGCTTCTACGGCAAAGAAACCAGAAGAGCATAGCATCGGAAAGCTGAGCGTTGAAAAATCACCCTGCGAGATTTCCCTCTAGTGCGGGGCCGTCCTTTTGAACTCACCTCTCCTTCAGCTTCGTTAGCCCTCTGTGGACATTCGCCACCAGGACATCGCTCTCTCTTCCGTGCTCTGTCTCTCCCTCTCTCTCTCCTTCTTCCGTGCTCTGCGCATACACGAACTCTCCCCTGAGGATGACAGAGAGGAATCGAACTCTGGGAATGAGCTGTGCGAGAGAGACCTGCTTCAAGGTCCGGTCTTCCTGCGTTTTACGAAAGAGGAGGAGAGATTCAAAACACTAGAGTTAACTCACAAGGCAAAGAACTAGGCTCACATAGCCAAAGAACTAGGCATCCGGAGGCGCAACCTCACGAAGGAAGGGATACCTTGAAGAAAGAGTATAGAGAGAGAGCAATGATAGCTTGATCTGTGAACAAATGTATGAGTCCGTTCCTATAGTAGCTTAGCTCGAAGTGCCGGAGAGGGACTAAGATCGGCTCAGTATCGGTGACGACAGTCTGTACCAGACCATCGAGAACGCGGATAGATCTGTTAAGAAGAGAAAAGAATGGTCAAGCAAAGAACATTACCGCCTTAAAATAGCAGAGTCTAAACAGTGAGCTTAACATAAGTTAGTAACAGGGAACATAGCAAGTGAGCAACAAGGGAGACAGCTCTCTCCATGCAGGACCAGCAAGAATCGCGATAAAGACATAGACTCAACTGGAAGGAGCTTGTGAACACGGGCAGGTGACGAGAAGACAATAGGCTTGGCTACCTTAACTAGAAATTTATAGAAGATCAGAGTGAAGACTAGATGTCAGGGCTACGCAGTAACCACAATCGGAATCGGCGAGAAGGAGGATGGAGGACATCCGCGCCAAGAAGGTAATAAGAGGCGGTCGATTGTAGGGGAGGAAAATGCGAGAGGGAAAGGGAGAAAAGAAACAGTTGTTTGAAAGAAAGAGAGAGAGAAGAGAAAGCAACCTACACGTCAACTAGCACAGCCATGTCTAGATCCTCAGGAAAGCTCAGGTCGCCACCATTCTTGCAAATCTCCTCTCTAAGCCACTCTGCCCTGTGTATTAGTTTGGCCCTTGTAATTCCCCTGGGCACGATGGTAAGAAGTATGGCAGCCACAATCTGAGTGCCGCTCACGGGAGAGAAGCGGTTGATCTCTTCCAAAACTTTGTAACAGAGTTTGGTGGCCAATTGATCCCTATGCGCAGGAGAGAGAAGAGGGGAAAATTGCGGTCTGCGAGCGACTTGATCTTTCAGATAGTCCTGGACAGAAAACTAGTAGGACGAGGAGGAGAACAAAATAAAGGAATGTGAGAGATTGGCCCCACAATGCTCAGTAACTGCGTTTGTCAGGAAGATGTACACAGCTCAAGGCGAAGCAATACTAGACGGCAGCATCAGGGAAAATAACAGTAGGTGACTATCACAGGCCACTAAAGGTGCGCTCGACAAAACATATCAGATAGTCAGCCACCACGTCAGCAGAGCAGAAGGCACGAGATCGGCCCGCCGAAAAAGAGAAGCGACATGGGATTCGGACACAAAACACTTACTGCTGGGGCAAAGCGCACGGTAATCTTGCCAAGCAGTGGCGACTGCATGATGTGGAATAACTGAGAGGCAACCCCTGCAATGCTGTAGGAAGCCCGTCGGAATAAGTGTGGGGTGAGCAGAGAAGCATGTGAAAAGCACCAAGAAAGATACAGGACATAGAGAAGCAGAGGGTTGCCAAAGACGGGGGCTCTGTGGTGGGACCACAACTATAGGGTGCGGAGCAGATCAAGGCATGATAACGAGGCTTGAAGGGGATTAGTGCTCACCTCTCCTTCTTCTTACGCCCTCCCATCAGCTCAAACACGTATGAAGATGACTCATAGACCTGTCGGAGTGGAAAGTTAGTTTGGGTGTCTCTCTGTCTCATTTCAAGCTCTGCCCATCTCTTCCCGTATGGACTCTACACTGACGGCCATATTATTCTATGCCTCACAGTTTCGCTCCAGGACGGCGCACGGTGGAACGCCTTC
Source organism: Hyphochytrium catenoides (assembly GCA_900088475.1). Classification (NCBI taxonomy): domain Eukaryota; class Hyphochytriomycetes; order Hyphochytriales; family Hyphochytriaceae; genus Hyphochytrium; species Hyphochytrium catenoides. The sequence continues at coordinate 22,259 of FLMG01001444.1, forward strand.
CACTCTCTTATACTCCAGATACCTCAAGACTGTTTGGCCTTTGTCCCTCATGCTCTCCTCTAATGTAATTCTCTACCTTGTCGTAGCCAATAGAGACAGGTACGATGAGAGCATCTCTCTTTACTCCGTCCTCGGGCTCCAGCATACTGCTGAGCAACATCTTGATCAAGCCAAGCTTGGGCCGTAGAAGCTTTCCCGTACGCGACCTCCCTCCTGGGGTTTGACGAGGCTCAGAATAAGGTAGGCGCCACAGCAGATCGAGTGCCAACTTTTTGAGGGCGGCTCAGGAGGCGGGATAGACGCTATAACTACAAAGTCTACGAGAGCTAGACGTCAACAGGTGATAAGAAGCTCACATTTTCCACATACCTTCCAGAAAGAACTCAATGTCTTGGCCAGCTCCAATCAACGTCTCAATGTAACTATGGACTACACTTTTATAGACAATATCATCAGGAGAGAACTTCCTCCGGATGAAGAAGGCACCACAGTTCCTACCGCAAGTAGAGCCATCAGATTAAGCAGACGAAACACCATCAATTCACGGATTATTATGAGACATTGCGGGAGGAAAGCAACCATTCGAAAGGAGGATAGTGTATAAACAACAAGCCTAGTGGGACGGAGCGATCTGCCAGAGATGGGACACCGCCATGCGGTGAGAAGTTGGAACACAACGTATTGGACACCGGAGAGGACAACGAGAAAGAAACAGAGAAACAAAGTGTAGAAGAGTCAAAGAGGATAGAAGGCCCACCTCAAGAATGCGCCAATGACAGGTAGTAGTAGATTGTCTCCTGCCGCTATGTGAGGCATCCTGATGCCTAGTCTGTAGAACATGAAGGCGAGGACAATATAGTCCAAATGACTCTTGTGGCAAGGAAGGTACAGGATGGACTTCCCCTCCCGCTGTGCTTCCTCGCTAACTTTTCGAAGCATGGCGATGTCCTCTTCCGGCACATTGACGGTCTCATAGAACTGAGAGACAAGTGGCATGATGTACACGTCGCCGCAAAGAGGGGAAAAAGAGTGGAAAGTGCCAAAGGTTTTCAGCGTGAGAAAGAGATTAGATGTGGGGCAGCTGACATCACAGCCAAAATGAGGAGGTTATATAAGGGAAACCATCAGACGAAGGGACAATCGAATAGCGCTAACAATAGACTTCACACCTAGATATGCTGCTAAGTAGGTAAGAGGAACTCCTAGGATCTATAGAATCCAGTCTGCGTGAAGGACGCGAGACAGAAATCACTCTGACGCCAGTCCATATTTTCCCACCTGCATCAAGGTAGAGTCCACGACGTTAGCTGTGATCTGCAGGAGAGCAGGGGAGCAGAAGTCCGCGCAAAGGCGGCCCAACATCCTCTCAACTTCTCCATACACTACAGAGCGAGGAACGCTGCAGCTCGCAGCTCTCTCTCTGATAGCAAGCCGGACCCTGCGCCATAAGGAAAGAGGAGAAGAGAGATTAGACTTGAAGATATCCCGTAACAGAGAAGGAGAAGGAAAAAACATAGCGGAAAGCAAGCAACACATCAAAAGGGAAAAGGAGGGAGAGACATATCAACGGGGAAATGGAGGGAAGTTCCCCAGTAGAGTGCATGGAGGTAACGCCAAGAATGGAGGCAACGATTTTGAGGCAACCCGAACAAGGAATGGGCCTCAACTCATCAAAGACAATGAACGCGGCCTCTCTCTTGTTGAAAAGCAGGAGGTGGACCATTTTCCCGGCAGAAGTGTCATGGGAAGAAAGGGAAGAAGTATTGACAAGTGAGAAGCAAGGCTGATAAAGGACAATTGACAGCGTGCTTGTATGTGAGGAAGAGAGAGACATAGAAAAGAGCGGAGCATGCCGCAGACCTCTTCGAGTGCAGTATCTTCGCCTTCAGCTCTTCGAGAGGATACTTGTAGAGCTCCTCTTGAGAGAAAGCTGAGTGTTTCCCTAACAAAGCCTTAAAGAACCCCAACGGGTGGTGTCCCGTCGTGCGTCCTCTTCCGTCGAGAATGTCCATAGTGCGACTCAGGCGTCTCTTCTGCCCCTCTTCTCCCCTTTCTCCCTCTTTCTCTCTCATTAATGCGGCTTCTGGAGAAGGAGAGCATTGTTCCAATGATTGCATCTTCGTAGCCGCTCCTCCCTGTCTCCTCTGCTGGGCGGCCGAGACGACAAGCTCTACAGTTTCGAGGGCTTGCATCAAGGAGGAGACGGAGAAGATGGGGGACGAAGTTTGAAAGACCACCTTCTGTAGATTGCTGGTACACTCAGAGGAGCGAGAGCAGACCTCGCACCGGACGAGAAGAAGAGGCAGTGCAAGCAGCACTATGAACCGGGTCTCATCGTGGGCGATATACAGAGAGAGCCGGAAGACGAACAATAATCAAGCGACAGAAAACTGCTGAGAGGGAACAGCCTCAAGAAACCAGGGGCACCGTTGCACCTCCAACGTGTAAACAGCAAAAGACAGCTTCAACAGTGACAAGAGAGAGACAGACAGCAAGGGAGAAAGACAGACAAAGACGACTAATCCCCGAAGAGGGACACAGCGAGTGAGGCCGCGAGAGAGAGAGAGTGCGAGAGAGAAGGTAGAGTCCAAGGGACAACGAGGAAAGATCGTCTGCTGAGAGCTTCCTCCTTCCTTCCTCTGCTGTCGGTCTCGCTGTCATCGCTGTGTCAGAACAGAGGATGCAAGCTTCAGAAGGCACGTCGGAGAGCGCGACGTGAAGAGCAAACGGAGCCTTCTCTCTCAAGATCTTTATAAGGGAAATCTTTTAGGGATCGCCTCCGTTACATCTCTCCGTCACTCTGTCTGGCCAAATTAACATTCTGTCTTTTCATATTATCTGTCATAGCAATATTTACATCCTCTCTGTCCACGAGGAGAATTATGTCATCCTCACACTGTCTCGTCCCCTCTCCCAATCCATAACACACCATGTCCTTACAAGAACAGCTCCTCAAAAGGTATATTACACTTTCAAGGGTTGATTTTCCGCCTCTCTCTCTATAATAATGGCTAGCCAACTGTCAATAATCCGCTATTTGACGATTTCAGCCGGTTCTCTACTCTATAGGTCGAGGCAGCAGTGGCGGTTCATCAGCCATCAACGCATGATCAGGACTTTGCTGTCTGGCTAGCCCCGTCTTCCTTCACACATCCATTCAGTCCATCAATCAGTCGACCATCGGAGCTCTTGGTGTGGCCTCATTCTTGTTCAGGTCTACTGCTGGAAGGACAGGGGAATGGAGGTCACCACGAGGATGAAGAGCGCTTCATGGGCATTGATGACGCCCGCAGGACCACCACTAATCCGCGCTCTTTGTTCAATAATAATAATATTGAGGCTTGTACCTAGTGGCCCTAGTGGTAGGGAGATATTGCTACGGTGAGTATAAAGGTGTGAGCTTCCTCTCAAGAGGCAAGCGAATTTTCTCCATAGGTTGGTCCGCTTTGACCGAAAGACGGCAAATACTCCTGCCCTTGCCCTCAATCTCCCCCTTTGGGATCAGGACATACTGGGGCAACTGATGGCCCTTCCAAGAACGCTGAGATAGAAAAGGCTCCTCGAGGAAGCCACATCCGCGATCGCCCAGCATCTGCTTAAGCTTTGTACAGGCCTTGCACTGCCTGTAGGGATGCGAACAGACTTCAGCGTCAGTTCTCTGATTAATGCATCTTGCGACTTCTTCGAGGAAGAGGTTGAGGTGGTTTACTCGGTACTCGATGAGTCTTTGGCGAAAGAATGGACTCTGATCAAGGAAGGTGGGTCCTGTTGGGAAACAGGATAGATCCAAGTCATACAATAGCGAGCATTTCCGTCCATGCTTGTGCTGATAAGAAGATGTAAGCGTGTTAGTGTAGCCTCCTAGCTGATTAGCACTTACAGAAATAAGAGGTATAGAGTAGGGTTCAAGTAAGAATAACAAAGATGGAGCAACAACGCCTTAGAAATGACGTACGGCCACTGAATAGACTTATGAAGGAAAATACTAGGTCGGACGAGCACCACTGTGACAGAAGGGATGTACCAGGCACTTCCATAGCGTCTTGAACGCCTTGAAGGGATAGATCTTGACCCAATGTTTATGTGCAGGTCGCCGAGCTTCAATACTCATCGCGTATTCCATCCTTTTTCCAGACTCCGAAGGCAAGGCTGTTATGATGGAGAACCGCCAATCTTGGGAGAGAGCCATTATTGCCGCAAACAATGCTTTCTGACTTCGCACCCAGAAGGCTTGACTTGCCTTCCCGCGGCTCTGCTTCTTGAGCTTAGCCGGGAGCCCTCCGAATAATCTCCTAAGGTCCTCACGGACGTTGCTTTTGTGGTATATCGCCAGTCAGGCAATGACGCCGAAGCACTATGACAATGCAACCCGCCAAAGCACCTTAACCGTCATCTATCAACAAGGTTAACGCTGCTTGTTGCACCCTAACGAGCTGCACCCAGGCAGTGCCGAATCAGCTTTGCTAGAACGTGCACAGGAAAGTGATGTAAGAGGCACTCTACCACCTGCGATGAGATGGTTTAGTCAGTTTCTTTTTGGCGTGGCGTTCTCAAGCTTGGTGACAGTAGCTTCGTTATACAGGGCGACGACAATAGCACTAATCATCAGCAACATCAGGGCTTTGAATCCTACGACACGGGCAAGCAGAGCGCGTCAGGCGGCGTAGAAGACACACTGATGCGCTCATTGATCTGCAGCACCTGCTTTCCTGCTGGGGATCAGAAGGAAACACCTCTGCCCTTTCATCTCCTCTGCTCAGATCATCAGAATCGTTCAGATCCCGGATTTTTGCTACGGAACTTCAAGGCATGAGGAGGTGTTGCAATAGACTCGGGTGGTACTCTATTTTCGGATCTATTTTTAGGTATGGAGAGACAACCTCAAGAACCTCTTTTACCTTCGGGATGAGTCGAGGTTAACCTCGGTGAGTAACTTTGCATGGAATACTTCCCTGAAACCTAATCCAAAGTTACGACAATGTGAGTGATACCGGTCCGAGAGGAAAGGACGCAACGGAAGAATTAAACTGAAACTAATCTACGAAAGCTTCTCTCTCTGAAAGTTTCCTCAGCGGCAAACAGTCTGGCGAATCGGCGAAGGAGATGACGAAGAAAATCGTTAAGAAAGACGCAGAAAAGGCCCAAAATTCCCCCATACAAGCGCTACTTACAGCCGTGAAAGCGTGACACTCGTGCCGTCGATCTGGACCCGCGAAGTCTTTGCCACATAGTTCTATAGGTAGCTCATACATTGCAGGTAAAAGGCTACACGGCCTCCTATTGGACGACTATTGAGAAGGTTCAGCACGGAAATGCCCTTCTGAAGATTCGGCGGGTTGGGCCGGACAACAGTGCTGCTGCCTTCAGGCAACCCATTGCATACAATACCACTCTGAGAGCTGACACAGAAAGCGGCATCCTTGCTGCTGCCTTCAGGCAACCCATTGCATACAATACCACTCTGAGAGCTGACACAGGAGGCGCCATCCTGATCTCGGCTTCCCTCACCGGTCGGTGAGCAGTCGCACGGATTGACTGTTAGCTCCTACTGCAAGCAGCCAACCATGTGGGAAAAATTTAAAGAGCAGAGTAGCCGACGATTGTTGGCAGATGAAGAAGAGCAGCGACCCAATCGACCTCTTTCTGAGTCCATTGTTGAAAATCTTGGCGGCATCTGTCCGGAGTTGTCGTTAAGGGATAGGTTCATAGGATTCTGTGTGTGTATGGGCTTGGGTTTCATTATCTCTTTCGGCTCCGCGATAAGGTACACTCCTCTCTATCCATCACTTGCTTTACATACTTTCACCATCCGAACGTCCACTCGCGTCACCTGACAAACCCATACGCTGTTGCTCTCTTGTGACCTCTATGACCCTTGTGAAGACTCTGACCCTGACCATAATGGCCCTAACACTTGCATGTATTAGGCTCATGAAGATGCTCCATGGAAATCCTGTGCCTTTTGCCACCATCTATACAGTCGGCAATCTGCTGTCGCTGGGAAGCACAACTTTTTTTGCAGGGCCAACTAAGCAGCTCAAGTCCATGTGCGCCCAAACGCGAGTCGCAGTAACATCGGTCTACTTGTCATCGCTATCTGCCACTCTCATTCTCTGTCTCTTGCAACCATTCCCTTACCGGACGGGCTTGCTTCTCATCTGTATCATCGTGCAGTTTGGATCTCTGATCTGGTACACCCTCTCCTACATTCCTTATGGACGAAGCACAGCACTTGGGTGCCTTAAGCGGTATCTTGGTTTAGTGAAGGATGATAACCCCGATATGTACTAGGCAGTCCTATCTGGACCTACTTGTGGAAACAGGATAAAGGTGATGTGGGAGCCCTCCTTGAGAGCACACTGGCAGAATGGCACAAATAGGGAAGCAGCCAACAGAGAGTAACGTGCGGCTAAATGCAATTCAATTCCCGGCAATGTGAGAGGTTGATGGAGAGGAAAGATATAAGGAAACGCATCGCCACCGACCGGCGGGTGAGCGTACAGTCATCAGATCGGCTTAAGAGTTCAAGACTCGTGGGAAGGAGAGCACTTGTATATTTGGAGGTAAGGGGAAAGGACATTCGAATCAGCGGCCTTACTTTGTAACAGCTGCAAAGCAAGCGACATGCGATTAATGCTACCAACTGTAAACGCTCAGTGGTCACTCTATTCTACTTATCTTTGCTCTTCTGTTGTCTGTGCCCTTCTCGCTTCATTTTCCTCAAATTTGCACCATAATGAATCCAGTAAATATGTATACGCCTGGGGGATTTACTGCGCCCAAGAGGGAAAGATGTGTCATTAGAGGGTGGACGTATTTGTACGAGATGGACATTCAATGCAAAGGAACAATGAAGACGGGCTTACGCTGTACGGAGTATGAAACTGAGGAGCAACAGTCACGGCACCTAAGAAAGAAGATTAACCGACAGGAGAAAGGTAGAAGAGTGTAGATGCCCATGGCAAGGAACCTGATCTTCAGATTTGTATATACTAGGTCTTCCAATCATCAAGAGCTCCCCAGTTCAAGGCAAGAAGCAGGAAGTTAATCTATTATCATCTTGGCTCTGTTAAGCGAAATAAAGAAGTATTAATCAATGGCTATTTCTAACAACACTCATATGCATTGCTTTGATATATCATCCATAGGAGGAGAAGGAAGGGAAAGAAGAAGGGCTGAATGAAGGAACAACAAATGAGTGACAAAGAAGAGAACAAGAACCAAGTCCTGAACTCTCCAAGTGCTCCCGCTGCTTCACTTCATCAACATCAGAATAGAAAGAAGAAGCATATAGAGTGCGTCAGCAATAATAACGAATATCCTCACCAATAGTAATGGAAGATGGAATGGAGAAGAAGCAACATGAAGGCCGTCATCAATCTCTGCTAGAAGAGAAGAACGTAACCATCGAGGATGACCACGCTTCAATGCAGAAGCGCCTTTATACGTCAAGAAGAAATTTGAAAGAAGATGATGATGATCTGTAAAGTCTTGGTTACCTCCTCCTGGGGTGTGTCTCTAGTTTAGTTGAAGTGGCTCATATTTCGGAAATTCGGGCATCACGGAAAAATGAAAGAGAGGAAGAAGAGGGGAAGTACTTGTAGCCCTTTTGCCCTTTTTCGGACAGATAAACCTGGGAACCAAACACAAAGATCTGGAAGATCCTCCACCAACCCAGAAGACGATCTGAACATTTTAGAGAATTTCTCAACAGTGCCGAACGAAGTAGAGACTGTGCTGCTCTAGCTCTGTCTCCCACGGCCTGTGAAGCCTCGCACAGCTATGGATGCGATAGACCAGGAGGACGGCAGCAATTTCAAGCCAAGCTCTCTTCTGGTCATTGTTGTGGCTGACCACTAAGGGGCGTGGGCGTGTATACTCAGTTCCGGCTGTTGCCTTACTACGTTCAGGCATGGCCTCTTCTCGGAACGCGGCTGTGCATGCGGTTGCTCTTTTGGCAACATCAGCAGCATTGGGGCTGACAGCATGGAAGGCATCTCATTTGTTGCGGCGTTTGGTGAGGGCAGTGAAGCTTGGATTCTTGGTTAAAACTCAGGAGGTAGGCGCAAGAGGTGATGACACCAAAAAGGCACAAAAGATCAAGAAATGGACGTGGGTTTAAAGAAAGACGTCCACACTCATAACGCGTCAAGTTGTTGGACTACCCGCTACCACTTCTGCCTCTTAAGTCCTTTAGGCTTGATTGTCACTTGCTTTTGCATCTCTTGGTCAATTATCGCTGCTCCCAGCCTAATATTGCATGGCTTTTTCCTGTCCGCGTTGGGCTGGGGAAATCCTACTTATATGCAGTGTCTTGAGATCCCTGATGATAGCTTGGCCTTCTTGACTCTATCGCCCAATCTTCATTGACCGACGCAGAATATGTTGAATAGGCACCGTTTGAAAATGGCTTTCGAGTGAAGGACATTCTGCAGAATCGTGACGACGTGGTGGCCGTGACAGGGACATTTCCCGACAAAGAAGGCCTTGCGCTTCTCATAATAAGAAGGAAAGGGCTGGAAGGAGAGAAGCTTCCAACTCTTCTTTCTAATCTTCTGCTTTCCCTTGTCCATCACAATGACGTATATACCAATTATGAGGGCAACGTTTTCTCCAAAGATATCTCTACGATACACGTGACGGTCATTCACCCAGCTACTGATGCTCACATAAGAAAACACCAAGAGAATGATCGTCTGTTCCTAGTGGAGACCAAGGAGATCTACCAGGAAGTGACAAAGAAGTACATAGACTCGATTCCTCCCTCAGCTATAGAGTGGGTCTACAATATCCTAGAAGGGTAGGCAACTCTAGCATCCTCACTGTGGGTGTCTCTATATCTTAGTTGCTCCTGAAGGCCTCTTCCGGTCCACTCGATCTTATTTGGCAGTGCCCTCTCCCTACATCTCTATGTATCCTGTTCCAGTCCGTCATTGGGCTGTCACCTCTCACGGTTAGATTCATTATATTGACAGGAAGAAGGAGGTGGAAGACGTTATTCTTCGAGAAGAAGGGGAGAAGGGATTTGTCCTACTTCCTGATATGAAATGGGCAAAAGCCAGGCCGGTAAGAACATAAACTATTAGAATGATATCAATTGCCAAAAGCATTGGACAGATGATAGAGTAGTGAGCACACAAAGTGGAGAACTAGCGACTGATCCTCACAGGAACAAGGGACTTCGAGCCGCCACTGTGGGCAGTATGTGACTAATGTACGACTCTATTATCCAGGCCAAGTCTCTGTACTGTCTTGCGCTCTGCCTCCGTAGAGATATCAGATCGCTACGCGATCTTCGAGGCCACCATATCAGTCTTCTGGAGAACATCAGGTCTGGAGAAGGACAGCTTGTCAATGCCCTAATCTCTCTTCTTTTCTCCTCCTCTTTTCTTTTTCTTAGACCCTCTTCTCCTGTCACTAGGACTCTTAGATGACTCTGTTGTTTGAAGACTTACGTCCTCCTAGACTTCCGTTCTCCTTGTAAGTTGACCTCTTATTGGGTTCGTAACATATCCAATTGTGCTCCTTTCTGGACTTCCATTTGCACACTCTAACTCTAGATGATCTCTTGATGGCTTTGTAGAGACAAGTGTTTGCAATGCATAGAGGAGAAATTCGGCCTAAGCAGCAATCAAGTCCGAGTCTTCGTACACTATCTGCCCTCCTACTACCATTTCCACATACATTTTACACACTGGAGCTGGCTTCCAGGTAATGATGCACTGCTCTACTTCCCGTCTGCTGCTCATCCTGATCAGCCATTTGCTATATTTTCTCAAAATCTTACTTCCTCCAGAGTTGAAGCAGCCACGCTTAGACCCTCCTATACCAAACTTCCTCCTTTCTTCTCGCATTGTAGTGTCTCTATCTGACAACGTTCGATCAGGGCCCAGACTGTCGCGTTCTTCTTACAATCCTTCCACATTCTCTCCTACATCTTTCTTCTTTCAAACAATTTCACTAGCTATATCCTTATGGTGCCCTCCATTCTCTGGTCCCATTGGTGTCCGCCCGCAGGTGTCCAGGTTGAAAAGGCACACCTGCTGGAAAATATCATCAACAATCTGAAGGTGAACAGCAATTATTACGAAGAGGCGACCATCCCTCTCCTTCTAGGAAACATGGAGCATGCCCCGCTTATCAAGTATGGAAGCCAATCGCCATATCAGAATCTGTTTGTTTTCCCAAGCGACGAGGATAAGAAGCAGGAAAAAGTGGAAAGAGAAGGAGAACAAACATAACCGTGGATAGTCTCGACTTGCCAGTGGTGCCATCACTAAGATTGAGCCCTGAAGATAAACGCTGTGAAAGCTACGTAGATATATTGTATAGAGCATGCCCCAGTTACCTAGTGGTAGCCAATCGCCATATCAGATCTGCTTGTCCCAAGCGACGAGGATAAGAAGGAGGAGGAGAAATTGGAAAGAGGAGGAGAACAAACGTGGCCGTGGATAGTCTCGACTTGCCGGTGGTGCCATCATCAAGATTCAAACCTGAACAGGAATAATGCTGTGAAAGCTACGTAGATAGTTCCACATTGTGTAGAGCAGAGCCAACAGCAGATGAAGAGGAGCATTCCTCTTCGCCCATCAAGGCGGCTTTAAGTGGCCACTATTTCCGGCATTGCAGAATTGTACACATAAGCTCGTTTAGATTTGCCTTTCAAGTAGAAGTTACTTTCGGCATCTTCCGTTGAAAACGGTAGATGGCACTGTTTGCATGGGTAAAACAGTACTAGAGATTCTGTCTTTTCGTAGTGATGATGTAGGATGTCAGACACCTGTGACCTTTCATCGAGAGAGGAACCCCAACATCTGTCTCGGACGCACCTCACCGCTGTCTCTTACTCCCTCGGTCACTCTGTCTCTCCCTCTCTTATCCTCTGATGTAGCTCTTTCTTGAGCATCTCGCTTTCTTTGGACTCTTTCTCTCTCTTGAGTTAGTGTCTCTTCTCTTTTTCTCTTTCTCTCTCCCTCCTCTCTCTCTCTCTCTCTCTCTCTTCTCTCTCTGTCGCTTCTCTCTTTCTTCTCCTCTCCCTTCTCTCTCTCTTTCTCTCTTTCTTTCTCTCTCCCTTCTCTCTCTCTTTCTCTCTTTCTTTCTCTCTCTCTCTCTCAATATATATATCCCCTCCCCCCTCCTCTTGCTCTCTCTTTCTCGGGCTCTTCCTGCACATCCCTGACTACTTACTACCTCCACCTGTCTATACGTTCCGCTACCCTTCTTCACGCTTAATGTCCGCTACTTCGGCCTCATTTTTCACCGGCTCCCAATCTCTGTGTTCCAGCCGCGGACGAGGTTCACAGGTAGACTGGAGACTATATCTCTCATTAGACCCAAAAGTTAGGGGAGCATAACGCCGTCGGAGGTTCTCATTTCCGTTGGAGGCATCTCTCTCTTGGTGAAGGGGCGAGACTATTGATGCAAACTTGACAAAACCTCCTGGCTGGGCTGCTCCGCAACTCCAACCTTAAAAGCCACTTGAGAAAATATGGAAGCACTCGCCTTAGCTGGCTGGTAATCTACTAGGGAGGCGCTGTTGCACCTTCTTAGCAGAAAGGGCAGGTGCAAGAACTATCTACTCTTCATCGAGACTTCAAGGGTAATAAGGAGACAAAGTTTAAAAGCCCGAGTGGCAAAGATGATGGCTCTAACTTTCACAGTGCTAGGACCAGAAGTAATCCTGCCTGAGGCTCACGACATTCCTCCTCCACCTACATTTGGGCACTTTAGAAAGGGGACTGTCAGACATAAACTCCCCATGAGCACGAGAACTCC
>FLMG01001444.1:39145-56003 GCA_900088475.1 Hyphochytrium catenoides
GAGAGAGAGAGAGAGAGAGAGAGAGAGAAGAGAGAGAGAGGAGAGAGGAAGAAGGAGGATGATAGCAAGCCGCAAAGACAGCAAACTTCTTTTGGCAGATTCTCCCCGCCTCTAGCGCACTATACCGAATATAGCTATAGCGTTTGTTTCATTAGCCGACGATAACTGGACATAGCTCTGCTACAGTAAAATGTTCTGCCCTAGCTTCACCGGAATTAGTGTCTACCAGATGAAAAATCCGACTCCTCCTTCCGGAGACAATGCCCGCTGCGCGCAGCATCACAAAGGATGTAAGGAAGATTGTGATCTTTCCGTTTTTCTTCAGACAGCAAGAGTAGGACGTTTCTCCCATTCAGAGAAAAGTAGAGACAGAGAGAGAGAGACCGAGAGAGAGAGGGAGACCGAGAGAGACACAAAGAGAGAGACAAAGAGAGAGACAAAGAGAGAGACAAAGAGAGAGAGAAAGAAGCACAGACCAAGGAACAGAGGAAGCTTGAGCTCATAAGCAAGAGCAAAAGCAAGAGAAGCTCTGAGAAGCTTTATGGCGTGAACCGTGATGAGGTCCGTCCTGCGTGTAAGCTAAGATCTTGGAAGACGAAGAGAACGAGAAGATACCTACTCTAGCATTGTGATCGTAGTCTTATAGAATTGAGAGCAAACGATGCTGTCTCTCGCTGCAAGACGCTGTGGAAGGCTCTCGCGAGTGAGAGACGTGAAGAGAGGACGAGGGACTGTTCTCTCTTCGTTTAGAGGGATAAGTCACATTATTCCTCCATGCCGAAGAAGAAGAAGCCAAAGCCAGTATTCCCCAATAGCGTGGATAGCTGGGCCTTCCTCTTCTTCCTCTAACAGCCAAGGTGGGACCGAGCTTACCCTCCTATAGATTTGATGCAGAGAGCTCCTGGCATCTTGTCTCTCACATGTGCTCTCACTCTCCTCCTCTTCTCCCTCACTCTCTCCCTCACTGTCGCACTAGTAACTTGCCTCTGCCCTCGTCAAAAGCTTGCTCAGGCCCGCTGACTGCTCGCATCCTCCCTCTCTCTCTCTCTCTCTGTGTGTGTGTCTCCCTCTTGATGTCTGCTGGAGCAGGATGTCTCTCTCCTCTCCCTCGAACGTCTCTCACGCTTTCCTCTCTCCGTCTAAAGGCTCAAGTCCAGGTCCTGCACTAGCGGGCACCCTCGCGGCATCTGTCCTCCTGGTATCTTCCTTCTCTTGCCTCAGCTATACCACCAGCAGTGGAGGGGCAGTGGCAGAGGGAAGGGCCACTACCGCCCTGGATAGAAGGAAAAAGGGAAGCGAAAGGGATATCTATGATGACTATGAGCCGCTTGAGGAGATAGGCAGCGGAGGTAAGGGGCACCCAATCGGCTTCATGGGCATTAGGGATGATAGACGCAGCCCCGCGTAGAGGGAGAGAGAGCACGAGGGAGAGAGAGAGAGAGAAACTGACAGTCAGAGAGAGAGAGAGAGAGAGAGAGAGAGCTAGGTTAGGGTACAATCAGCGGTGCCGGATGCAAGATTTGTCCCCTACCTGACAAGCCTCTCCCTTGCAGGCTTCTCTGTCGTGAGAAAAGCGAGGTCCAAAGTGACCGGGGAGGTGCGGAGAGCTCTCTTCTGCTGTGTCATCGCCCTAATAAGTCTTCTCATAGATCTACTTATCTCTTCTCTCTTTAATTCTCGCTCGCTCTTGCTGGTGTCTCTTCCTTATCTGACTCTGATTAGCTGTGTACTTTGGGCAGATCGTGAGGAGTGACCGTCTTCCCATTCTGTTTCTCTACAGATTGTTGCGGCAAAGTTCATTGACCTTAAAGCTTCGTCGAAGATAGACGTTACTGCCGAGGTAGACAGTTTTCTCTATTCCATGAAGCTTTTCTCAGTAGAAAGAATCTCTCTGACTCTGTGACAGTCCATCTCGTTGTCCAAGAGACTTCTGACTTCACTTTGTTTATAGCGGACCTCGTCGAACTCTTACCCTTCATTTCAAACGTCACCCTTCCCTGCTTTGATGGCCACGTCCTGACGCCTTTCCATGTCTCACAGGTAGAAGTGATGCGCCGATTGGGGATGCATCGCCACATCGTGTCCTTGCACGAAGTCTTTGATAGACCGGGCCAGAAAATCCTCATCTTAGATCTTGTACAAGGAGGAGACTTCTTTGATTACATCGTTTCAAAGGTGGCGCCCTACCGTCTATACTCATCACCTCCTCCTACGTTCCTTCTTCATCGCTAGATTATTGCTTTCCTACTGATGTCTGTCTAAGTTCTCCACGATTTATGCCTAGAGGTTGAGGTTTAGGGTGCTTCCCCCTGGTAACCCCGAGCACGTCGGCTTTTATGATGTCCTGTACCTCTCCCTCACTTCACTGTCACTTCACTGTCATCTGGCAAGCTCGTCTCTCTATTGAGATCGTTGCACACTGACCTTCTTACTTGCTATGTCGCTACAATGCCACTTATCGTCAGGGCTCTTTGTCAGAGAAGGATGCCAGCAGCCTCCTCCGACAAATTGCGTTAGCGCTCAATCATATCCACAAGTGTGACATTTGGTGAGCCTGCGACCGCGTGCTGCTCGCTAACTTCGATCCTAACTGTTGCCGTCCTACTCTACTAAGGCTGGTGAAGTGACGTGCGGGATTGTATCCGAGCTGTCCTTCTGTTTAATGACACCACATTGACATTACACCTTGTATCCCTTCATGGGCTTGTCCCATCTGGGTGGAGGCTCTATTACTCTCTGTTTTCTTTTTCCTCTTCCCTTCTTGGCTTCCCGGTTTTCCAGAGATGTCTGGTCCTCCTCTGTTGGGATGTCTATGAGCTTGGATAGTTTGACTCCTCTCTAACTGCATTTTGCCTTATGGGCATGCTAAAATCTATAGCCACTTGGACATCAAGCCGGAGAATGTGCTTTTGGTGAACAGAGAAGCCCCAGACCCACTCATCAAAGTCGCGGTAACCGCTCCTAGCCACTTCTAGGGCCCTTCTATTTGTTACTAGTGGGATCCGTTCCCAATAGTTCCTCTGTCAATCCATTGATGGCGTCAAAGTGATAAAAATCCCTTGACCACTGTGCGTGACGCCTCTTTGCTTCTCCCTAAAGCACATTTCACTTCGCTCTCTAAAGGCGCTGTTACAACTCTTTGCAGGATTTCGGACTTAGCCGGATCCTCCCACGAGGACAGAAAGCATATGATGATTCCCCCGATGGGACGTGGTAGGTAATGACGAGACGGGAAAGGAGATCTTCATCAGTGTTTTTGGCCAATTTTGCATTCTCTCTTCCACTCTGTCATTAACCCCCCCCCCCTTCCTCTCCAAGGGCACACTTCGTCTGCCAAAAGTGGCCTCGTGTACTTCCTGCCGCTCACCGTCGTTCGATGTAGGGCTTACTGGGCTCCGGAGATTATAAGGCGTCGACCGTTTGACCAAGAGGTTGACATGTGGGCTTTCGGAACCCTGGTATAAGTCGATGGGGCAGTGATCTGTTGGCCTCTCACTAATTTCTCCTCTATACCTGTTCCTTTCTCAGGTTTACATAACTCTGACTGGAGTCCATCCTTTTGATCCCAAAGGTGATCTCTGTGATGCCGCACTGGTTCAGCGAATTGGGAAAGGCAAATATGACAGTAAGAAGCCCTTTACGCTCCTTCCCTAGCTGAGTCCCATTTAAAACAATGCAGTTTATCCCTTTAGAATACTCTGAGTTGTCATTGTACAACTCCATGTCTATCTGTCCTTTCAACTGCAGCCCTGGCTTCACCCTAGCATTAGCGCAGCTCATGCTTCCATCTTTTGAGTCTTGTACATCACTGATGAGATGATTCCTCCTGGCATTCCGCGCTCATCTGCCTCCTCTCTTGCATTGCAGAGGAAAATACATGGTATAAGCAGTTGTCACCTGGTGCGAAGGATCTAATTGCTAAGCTCTTGGAGATCGACCCAGATCAGAGACTTACGGCCAAAGCGGTAAGCTAATGGGACTAACAGGCGCGCTTGTCGGTGGACAGTAGATGCCTAAAGGAGATTGGCTGTATGTGCCGAGAGGACAGAGAGAGAAAGTGCTGCGCACTAGCACAAAGGGCATGATGAGACCTCGATAGCTCCCTCCATACGCGATTATCACCAGCTCCATATGCCCTCATCACTGCCTGTACTTGATCCTCAATGACCAGGCTCTGTCGCACCCATGGCTCAAGGGAGAAGCCCCAGAGGCGGAGCTTGATGGAGAACATGCGGAGAGACTCCGAAGCTTCCAAAGGTTGCGTCAGCTGCGGGCAGAGTTCACCGCTGTCATATTCGGTTGTGGGCAAATCAAGAAGAGAGAAAGGAACAAAGAAGAGCAAGTACAATTCTTCAGTACGTTTCGTTGCCCGTTTATCATCAAGTGCTAGGCTTTCGGTCCATCGTCTTAGCTATTCTGCAATGATTACCCTTGCCTTTCAGAGCTGTACCTTCTCCGATACAGATGTTCTCACTTCTGGCTGAAACACGCTCCATCATTGCTCTCTCTTTCGGTGACTTCATGCAGGGGAGAGTATGTCACCGCATCTGGTCGAAATCTGCAAGGGTGCGTTTGGCGTCTTTGACAGTGATTCAAACGGCTTCGTAACCAAGCAGGAACTTGGAGAAGTCTTTCGCAAGCTGGGGATGGAACTGTCCACGTGAGTTAAGCGGTGGAAGGAAGGGAGAGATAAGCAGCACTCGTAGAGTGATCACTAAGCTTTGCCCATTTCTTCCCCTCCGCCAGGAGTGTCACCTATCTACAAACACTCGAACTTCCATTAGCTCTCGCTACCCTCCGTCTGTTTGGGCCTTGCCCTTGCCGTCTTGTTGCGCAAAACAACTAGTCGCTTCTCTGCTTTAGCTACATCTTCGAGGGCTTTCACGTGGTGCTTCCTGCGGTCAAAGATCCGTTGCTCGCTTTCCGGCGTAGCCTTCTTCGCCTCCCTTGGTGAGAAAAAACACTCTGGTTTTCAGTAGCTAACGACTTGCCGTTACTCTCAGGGAGGAACTTAACAACCTTATGGAGGAAGGAGACATCAATAAGGACGAGGTTATTTCCTTCGATGAGTTTCTCGTAATGGTGATGAGCAGAATGACCAGAAGGTAAGAAGAGTTCCCGTTACGCTGTCTACAGAGATCAGGCATGGCTTGTCTCCTCGTAACTTACTCTATGCGCCTGCATGTTCTTGTTTGCTCGGGTCCTTGACCTGGCTTCACATTTGCTCAGTCTTTGATCCTTGCAGGGTCCGTAGTTCCAGTCTGGTTGTCTTTTCTATCCCTCTGAACTTCACTATTCTTTTCAGAGGAGTACCCACAGAAGAAGATCTGCGCGCAGCATTCTCTGTCATGGATGAGAACGGGGACGGCTTTATCTCAGCAGATGAACTGGAGCACGTCCTTGCAGGTGAGCAGGGGACAATGTAGATTCCACTTTCTCATTTAGCTCCACTAAGTTCTCCATGGATACTAAGAAACTTCTTTTGCCCTCACATCCCCTGGGGATCCTTTCCTCCTCTCCTCATAACCTTTTGTCTGCTCTTGACGGATCAGTGCTGGGCCGTAAACGCGGAGAAGATGAGATTCGCGAGCTGATGAAGGCGGCGGATGTGAATGGAGACGGACGGATTGACTACAAAGAGTTTGCGTCGATGATGTCTACAGCTTTACCAGCAGCTTAACAGCTTAATAAATATAGGCTTATCACCCTTTTATCCCCCTTTTTAACGAACTTTTACGGTTGAGCTTCTTCCTGACTTCCTCTCTCTTTCTTCCGCAGTTGCTATCTAAGCTCATCTCAACCTCACTTACATAAGGTCAGAGCTAAGGGCGCCAAAGACAGCTTATCACATCCCACTGTTGCCCATATTCCTTCTGGTCATTTCTATGACCTTTAGCCCTAGCTCTCCCTCTTATCAGAAGCGTCTCTTGCAGCTCGCTCGCCTAATCTATCAGCAAGGGTTAGGACCTACTCTTGGCTCTAGCTCCAAGAGAGCCAAGTCTGAAGGTGGGAAGGGCAGAGAATGGAAGAGCACGATGATATTCCTGCAATTGCTGTGACCTTGGAGGAAGTACAGCACTGATCATTTGAGCTGCAGTAACACGATGTCTGCCGATTCGAAGTCCACTCTGAGGCCTGGCAAGAGGAACAGCCAAGAGGAGCCTGTAAGATTGTGACCAGCTTACGTTCCTGGACTGTAACCTACCAAGAATGGCTTTTACTTCCTCCTCTTCTAGAAGCCACTTGGAGTTTCCTATCATATCTTCGTTCCAAAGCTCCACGATATCCTCCAGCCTGTCCGGGAGTGACGCTTCTCAGTGAAAGAGCTTGGACGCGGCAAACTCATATGGATCTTGAGAGAAGAAAGAACTATAGAGCTGACAGAGGAAACTGTCGATACAGAGAGCGAGGCTAACAGGAAGGAAGGTTTAACGCCTCTTAGTCATGACAGAACGATACTAGCGCCGGTCGAACGCGCGGCGGATTGGTCCAAGGCAGAAGACAGAAAGACTCTTTGACTGTCGGTCAGCAGACAATCACGAGAGGAGACAACGATCTAGAGACACGAGACGACGATTGACTGTTGTTCCCTCTCCTACCTGTCAATCTTCAGAATCTCGCAGATGGATGAGAGCCGATCGAACCGGTCCTTAATTCGCTCGGGGTGCTTGTGATTAAGGAAGGTGAAGATGGCACGGAGATCCTTGTCCAGCTGCAAGGCGCCCAGCTGCACCAGCCAACAGCAACGACATTTAGAGGTTACACCGGGGATATGGATGCCCAGAGGAGAAAGACCAGAGTTGCAGCTTACAGGGTTAAAGAAGCCGTTTTTACCTGTGTGAACCTCTTGGTCATAATGGTTGCTTCAAGCTTACTTATGACGACCTCCACCAGACAGTCCAACATCTCCACAAAGTTCCCTTCTGAGAGCTTATTCTTCAGAAAGACAAGATAAGTCAGAGATGCAGCTCATCCTTGCCTTCGCGTGACTGTTTCCCCCAACTTTGCCGAGGCTATTTTCTCTCCCATCTGTCTGTTTATCCTGTCTCTGTAGCTTTTGTTCGCTCTATTCCCCAGAGTCTAGCAAGAGAAGCAGTACGGACCTCGTACATAGCGACAAAATTCTCCAAGTCCTTGACAAACCTTTGCGCGAAAGGATCATTAACCTAGAAGTAGGTGAGGAGGAGGTTACTCGCTTGACACTTCAGGAACATGTATGTGCTAAAGCTCTATCGGTTGGAGGAAGGGCTTCCGCAAGGTGGTCTCACCTCGTTCATGGCAAATTCTTCTTCTGATATGTCAAAGTGTACAGAGGCATTAGGCTCTCGAAGGGCTGAAAGAAGAGAGTGGACCCAAGGTTCCAGGAGGGAAGTAACCTTCTTGAAGGCAGTCTGTACACCAAAGAGTTAGGCAATATCGGGAAAAGTTTTTAAGTTTCTCCGATCGGGGAAGGGGCACACAGCAATCTGAAAATGAGAGAAACCTGACACAGACTGGTAATTCTGCCAGAAAGGCGATAAGGTAGACATAAGTTCATAAGAGCTCAAGCAGAAACGATTTACAAAAAGATGAGTTCCATCAAGAGAAAGAGGCCGGTTGAGAGAGAGGGCAGTAGATATGCCGGGAAATTCAGCAGCTCTCTTAGAATGACATACCTTTAGAAGGTTTCTAAAGGCTTGCGATGTTTCAGTAAAATTCCCAAGACAGCTAGAGGTGCCACCGTTCAAATAGAAAGTGTCCGGGTAAGGTCATAGGTGCAGTGGGGAAAGAAAGAAACGAGCAATTCAAACGTACGTTAGAAGAGATGACGTATGCGATACAACGAGCAATTGCATGCAGACGGAAACGAAAGCGAATCCCCGTAGCCGTGGACGGAAGGAACGCCGTCATGCTTGTCGGTGCGGCCATTCTTACTCCTCTATGTTGCTTTTGCAATCAGCCTCACCTGTGGAGCTTCTGGACATCCTTTTCATCATCAAAGACATCCTTTACTTCTTCCTGCAGGCTAGTACGGAGCTCCTCGCTGAAAATAGCGGCCATCTGCATGACATAGGTTGTGATAAGATAGCTTGTCGCCGAAAGAGGAAGCGGTAAGAGTGATGGCCTTGAGGTGCAACCAAACCAGAAGGTAGATGCTCAACGTTGATTCCGAAGAGCCACGATCCTCAAGAACTACCGACTTGACGAAGGTCATAGTGCTCTTACCTCAATGTTGTTTAGTGTAGTTATTATGTTCTCCAGCTGAGCTTTAATTGGGTCTACGTCCCCGCCTATTGCCAAAGTACTAGGAATAGCAGAGAGTTCCGGCAAAGATTGTAAGAAGCAGGGAGAAAAAGCAGCATTAGTCAACGTGGTACCAGCGCATGCCCCCAGGAAGGGGTTATAAGAAAGAGACGTCGTCCTATGCCGAGTTTATGCCGAGTCTATCGCGCGGACAAAGGGTACGAACAGCATAAAGAATGACATTGGCCTCCGATTGAGCTACCAAAGATAGTGATAGCAAGGTAGTGGGATGTTGACGAAGGGAATGTACCAGCTTATATAGCATCATCACCAAGAGGGAATATCACAACCGGTGGAGAGCAAACAGTTAGCATTCTAAGCCTTTCACCTCTTTTTCGGCAGGTTCACGCTAAGATTCTGAAGGGCATCCTGCACCTTGTCCACATTTCCAATATTCTTCTTCAGCTTGGCAAATTGCTGCTGGACCTGCAACTGAATCTATCGACAAAGGGCATGCAAAGGGGGAAAGAGATAAGTAACCCAGTCGGTGCCGGAAGCCGTTATAAGCTTTCCTAGACTGTCTAGAGTCCATACCTGGCTTTCCTTGTAAGGCGTTATCTTCTTCACCTGATGAAGCCGAACCTGTGTCGAGTAGAAGTCAAGGATTGTCAACACTAGTTTGAGGGCGGCCCCCAGTTAATGAGGATAGGGGCGGAGCAAATGACTCAAGAGAAAAGGCAGGCACATCTGGCGGACCAAGGCAGTTGTAGGTACTCGACAGACCAAGGAAAGTTCCATGGCGATCATAGCAACCCACCCGCAGTAGCTCTTCTAGCTCTGAGCTTAGCATGTTATTGATGTGATTCAGGACAGCCGCCGTGCTGCCGGTATGAGGAGAAACGACGCCAAGACGTTTGTATGCGTTAGAATCGGGCCTCAGAAGCAGAGCAAATATTTCGAATGAGGTACTGCTAGCCCAAAACATGACAAAAACAACAAGCTGACTCAGTTGATGAGCCATGAAAAGAATGGGTAACCCAGGAGATGGTATAGCGGCCCCAGGAGCAAGACGTACCTCAAAAGGTGTCCAGAGGCAAGCGCTCTCCTGCCCGACTTCTTCGAGACAAAGAAGATGTCTTCGACCACAGTTGAGCTGTGTGTCGAGGTAGGCTGAGGCAAAAAGATGGTCCATCAAGAGATAAAACAACGGCCAAAGGGGAGAAGCACGCATACATGGCAGAAAGCTTGTTAAATAAG
Source organism: Hyphochytrium catenoides (assembly GCA_900088475.1). Lineage (NCBI taxonomy): Eukaryota > Hyphochytriomycetes > Hyphochytriales > Hyphochytriaceae > Hyphochytrium > Hyphochytrium catenoides. Next base: position 48,626 of record FLMG01001444.1, read on the forward strand.
GCTAGACAGTGTCAACTTATAATATCTGGGCACTGAGCATCGTTACAAGCCTTGATCTAATGGACGTCCAGGGTAGACAAACGCGAAGAGGATTTACTCACCTCGTCTATTCGTCCTGCCTTCCTGGCACTTTCTACCAGTAGAACATTCTCTAGCACTGAGTACTGGCTTGCTAGCTCAGAGACGGCCTTAAGAAGAGAATCAGACGAAGCAGGCTACTCAATAGATGCGGCGTGGTGAAAGTGACAACACAATCCCCGTTTCCATAGAGGAGAAGGAGGTCGACAAATGGCATGGAAGGGCAAAAGGGTGGAGAGGCTGCAGCCTGAAGGAGGAAAGAAACGACAATTTTCAGGCCTTCTGTCAATGCAGTCATACCCGGTCGAGCCCTCCTTCTTCAGGAAGCTGGTATTGCACTCTGCCGTCTGTGATGGCTTTCCTCGCCTCGGCGTACTTTCCTTTGACAAATCTATCGTATATTGCGGTGTGCTGGCAAACGATGGCTATCTAGAAATGTAACAAGGCAGCGCCAAAGTGAGAAGAGACATAGAGCAGTCTAAGGGTCCGTAACTGGGGCCCTAATGACGGTCAGTCAGTGCAAGAAGAGAATATTGAGGAGTCTGAGTGTAAGGCGCCCAAGCAAGAGGGTTTCAGAGAGAAGGTGGAGCACCTCGTCAAGCAGCTGATCAAGTTCCATTAGTGCCTTCGTACTGTCATGATCGGACTGGTCCTCTGACTCGAACCTGTTTTCTGAAAGGAAGCTTCCCGGGCCCTTCATCCTTATATACTGTTGGACTAGCTTCGAGGTAACGCGATCGCAAAGGGAATGGAGCTACAGGGTAATAAGGACACGCAAACGAGTCAGACCAGAGTTGAGAAAGCTCAAAGCACAAGGGTTTTCTAGGTAGCACGTTCTATCAAGGTTGTGCTGATAATCTTGCAAGCAAGGGCAATGTGCTGATAATCTTGCAGGCAAGGGCAATGTTTTGTTATGCATGGGCCGTTGCCGTCTAATGTCCCCTCTTATGGCTATGTTACGTAACCTATGGCTTTCTTGTCGAAAGGCCTCTCACCTCTACAATCAACGCACATTCGCCTTGGACGCTGTGAAAATGCTTTGCCATTGTGGGCTCGCTCTGCTGCACAAGCGAGGCGGTCGCATTGAAAGCTTCTGAGAGACGTGCAAGTATCTCTTGGGTGGAAGTTGGCAGCCCAGCTTCGGTTTGTTGACTCTGTAGTTCCGCCTGAAGCTTTTCTTTCAGGTAGTTTAGGTACCGCCTGAGGCCCTAAAGGGCGAGCAAACAGCGGAGACACATGAGATAATCGACGAAACGTTTGAGTTTGGTGCTGAGAGAGACAGTGTGTAGCAAGCCATTCAGCTTAGCTTGAAAAATAGAGAAAAATAGAGACAGAGATAAGCTGCGCCATGAGGGATAGAAGCGCTATCATGGAGGGCGATGTGAAGGGAGTCTATTCAAGAGAGAAAGAGGGCAATCAAGGAGATAAGGACGTTAACAGGTAAGCAGCTGAAAGAGAGTACAGAGAAGCCTAGTACATCTTCTGCCATGCCCAGATTCTTGAAAAGTGTAGAGTATCTTGTGACATCGGCTGCATTGTTGGAGTCCACACTGCTCTCAAAGAGGGAGATGACAATATCCTTCAGGCGGGATTCCGTCTCCACCATCAGCTGAGAAGAAGAAAGGTCCATATTGATCAGACAGTCAAAGGAAAGAAACTAACGGCGATAGTGATATAGGCAGGCGAGGGTCGTGGCGCATAGCGGGCAGAGAGAAATGGCTTCATTTCCGTAAGGGCGCGTAACAAGGCAAAGAGAGTCAAGATAAGGAGACGAAGCGGCAAGGGGTCGCCATAATGAAGATTAGGCTTTGGAGCCACACCTGTTTGTCCTCAGGGCTTATCTTCAGTAGTCCTGAGCTCTCCACCTCTCTAAACCCTCCAACAAACTCCGCAGCCCTTTCATAGTCCTGAGCCGCCAGCGCCTTTTGCACGCCTTCGACACTCTCTTTGCAGTTGATGAGAAGGTCAACTCTGGAGAGAGTCTAGAAGAAGAGGTGATCAAGACTGAATGGGATAAACAGGAGAAGAGAGGGAGCCGTCACAGGTCACAAAGCAAGGAGAGCAGGCGTAGCGCGCCACGAACAGTAGCGACTTCAGACATATGGGGAGATAGGAAGGGCTAACCAGAAAAAATTCGCGTACCTTCTGAACACGGCTCTGAGCGAGATCCAGCTGACGAACTGCACTCACCACCTAAGGGAAGGAGAACGAAAAATATTGAGGAGATCCGGTCTCTTACAAGCAGGTACGCAAAGAGGGACGGTGGAAAACAGGAGATGTCATTGGAGAGGGACAGCGAAATTAATAGGAGCGGACCTTGAACGAAATGGCAATAGGTAGAGAGTACGCAGAGGGGTTAGGAGATGTAGAGCAGAAGCATACGACAGCGAGAGAGAGAGATTTAGCCTTAGCGAAAAAAGCACTAACACTTCTCTATTACCTTCTCGGAGATACTTTTGCCCTCTCCGATTCTCTCGGCCATGACTTCCGTTTTGCTGCAAATATCTTCAATCTTAGGAGCCATGGCCAGCACCTCCCCTAACAAGGCAGGCAAGCTCTTCCCTTCGTGGGAGGGCGGAGCACCGACTTACGAATGTGCAACAAGGGAGATAAAAGTAGCATTAGAGGACAGCATATAGAGAGGGACACATGCAAGTGACGGGGGAAGACTCTGGGCCCGGTAAACTTAGAAGGACGAGGCATAGCAGCGGGACATAAGAGGATCCTCCAGAGACTTCAAGTGGCAAGCATTGATAAGCTCATCCGTGCGAGCCAACGCTACCAGGACGGCCGAACTACAACTTCCGATGAAGTCTTGTGCCTCTCACTTACTCTCGGTGGCTTCTTTGATAGGATAATAGTAGAGGTATTCATCGTGTTGCAACCAATAGTCTATTTCTTTTTTCAACTCTCGCTCTCGCTCTTCCGTGAGGCGCAACTCCTCTTCTATCTTCTTCCGGTCATCCAGCAGCCGTACCTAAACGTCAGACAACGGCACCGAGAGGCAAGGTTTACAAAGGCTTCAAGAGCACAGAATAACCAGAGGAGAGACACTCTTCTGAGGGAAGAAAAGAAGTTAAAGCAGAGAGAGACAGTCACCAGCCAAGTGAGTCAGCATTTTTCTGTGAGAGAAACAGGCAGAATGTTGAGCCCTCAGCCCATTTGATCTACCCTACCTTTTCGATAGTCCACCCTTTAGAAAGCGGCATTGTTTCCCCGTTGATGCAAGCGAGAGGGTTCGCCAACTACTTTCCTTCTTCAGTTCACTTGGCCCGGGCAGCGCCTCATTGCATTGCTGTCTCAGCAGAGGATCATGCCTGACTTCTAGGGAGCCTTGTTCGGAAGAGCACACCCGGATGCGATGAAACGACGGCGGGACCGGGGAAGCTTAGGCTCGCTAACCCAAGGCTTTGATAACGACAGGATGGCGATGATGGGAAGGCCTCTCTTCTCTCCAGGCTTCCATAAGCAGCAGACTTTCTGCCGCGTCGGTCGTCAGGAGTCCTTCGTCTCCTTTGTCTGTCTGTCTGTCTCCTTGATATTGGGAACAAAATCATCATCGCAATCATGGCGGTTTGCGGCTCATTCATGCGTCTACGAAAATATCTGGACGGCGGCTTTCTTCACAAGAAATGGAAAGTCCTGTGTGATGGTGGAAGAGAGACCTGTATCGGTTACCACAGTAAGCTTGAAAGACATTCATGGCGAAAATATCAGGAAGGCAGATCAAGGTTGTTAACAAAAATTGCTTCTCTTGCTTCCTCTCTTCTTCTCCTCAAGAAGCTCATTCCTTCCTCCTCGCTCATCGATGCGGTGCAAGCCAACGTCCGCCTCTCTTTCCTCCATCCAGGACTCTAAGACAGTGTAGAGAATACCTCTATCTCTTCATAGACTTCCAACTAATCACTAAGAGAGAGAAAGGGAGGAAATCTATTCAGAGAAAGTGCGCCGGGCCCGAGGAGAGAAGTTGCATTAGCGAGACGACATGACATGAGAAGAGAGGAAGATTTTTTTTGTGTGTCTTGGGCAAGGCGGTTGAGCCATGTTCAAGGGAATAGATTGACAGCGGTCGAGGTACCGCTCTTTAGCCTGGTCGTACAATTAATATGACTGAAGGAAGGTTATTTGTGGGTCTTTGAAGCCCTACGGCCCTGCGCAGATGCCTTCTCCAGCTCCTTCTTCACAACGAGGGTGGATGTGGGGCTGCTCTTTCCGCTCTTCTTAGCTTGTTTCTGTTCTGCCTTTGCCTTAATAACCTCACTGATGTTGGTCAGCTTGTTCTCCTCTCGTTCAAGAGAAGGGGTAGCGGAAGTGCTCCCCCTCTTCTTCCTCCTCCTCTTGTGCTTCTCGGAGTGGGCAGAAGCGCCATCATCGTTATTAGCCTCCATATCATCTTCTCTGTTGGCGTCGGGTACAGAGACACTTTCTGACATTTCAGAGTGTGTCTCCGAAGGAGAAATTGCGGAATGGGATTCTGACTTCTGCTCTCCATTCGCCGTCATAATGGTGGTAGGCGCTTCAGCCGAGAGGGCATTACCTTTGGGCTGAATTTGCTCTTCCTCTGGTGCACTCCTCTCCGCTACTTCTTCAACCGCAGTCTCCGCCATGGCATCTTCTGCCGCGTGCCAGGGGAGATCATTGTGCGCAGGAAGACCTGCTTAAGGAATGGCCAACCAGGAGAGAGCAGATGAGATTGTGCCACTATTTAGTCTACTGGAGATCAGGGACACAGTCATAATCTATCAAGAAAGGCGCCATCCTGGAATATATGGGCCGCCGGGATAGAGCTAGAGGATAGCGAAGGTCAAAGATAACCCGACAGCAGATAGAGCAGAAAGAAGACTGACAGGCATAATGTGACGGTGACAGGGAGAACTACAGCAGCGATACTACGGTACCTAAGTCGGCTTCGTTGAGCATAGACAGAGGGTGAGAAGAAGCCATTTGCTGCTCCTGTGGATGAGCTGCCGAGGAAGCCGTAACTGAGGCATCCACATCCTCTACAGAAAGCCGCTCGGTAGATTGTGAGGGTTGTGCTTGACCTGCAACAGGGGACGAAGAGGTAGAAGAGGAGAGCGGAACTGCCTCTTCGGTCGCTACCCTGTCGGACCACAGTGCTGTCACATCCACATCTATTACATTGGACACACCAGGCACACCCTGCGCATCCAAACTGACAGAAGGCTCTGCTCCATTCTCTCGCTCTGGGTCTTGTTGACCTTTCTTGGACAATGACGTCTTAGCTCGGAGCTGAGCTTTCGCTTCCTGCTTCTTTGCTCCTTCTGCCATTTGCTCTCCAGTAGTCTTATGGCCTTCCGTTGTGTCCAGACCCTCCTTCTTCTTCCCTCCGACTGCCACGTCGACTCCGGTATTTGTTCCCTTCTTTGCAAGATGGCTTTGGTCCAGCTTTACCGTTGCTTTGCTAGGTGACTGTGGTTCGCCTGCGAAAGCTTCCTTCTTGGGAGAAGATGGCTTTGACTCCACTGCGGCCGCCTTCTCTTCGCCTTCTTTCCTCGACGGAGAAAGAGCTCTCGCTGTCGCTGAAGGAACAGTTTTTGATGGGCTAGTCTCCGTCTTCTTCTTAGGAGAAGTCGACTTGCTTCCCTGTTTCTCAAAAGCATCTGCGACCTTCTTCTGGACTTTCTCCTTTTCCTGAAGGGAACGAGTGTCCATAGAATGGCGGGAGAGGCCCGCAGCCACCACACTCTCAACGTTTAGCAATTGCTCAGTACCCTGGCGACGAGAAACCGATCGTCTCTTATCCTTGTCACGATGGTGGTGGATCTTTTCCGACTTCTTTCTTTCTCTCTTTCCACCTCGTAAAGGAGATTCTAGCGGTTGTTCAATATACAGCTTCTTATCGCTCAGATCTGCGGAGTCCCATAAAGAATCTTCTCCAGCCTCCAACTTCTTTTCAAAGGATGAGAGAGAGATACCCCGAGGTGTACCATTATCTTCTCCATTCGAATCTTCTGCACCCTCAACTCTTATCTTCTTTTCTCCTCTTTGAGCTGCTCGAGGAGAGAGCCCCCGTTTTTGTATGGATGGAGATGCTTTTTCTAAAGTTGACGGTTGATGAGAAGTCAGTTTGACGGGTGTTTCCAGAGATTTGGGCCTTGAGGCTGCGAGCAACTCTTTCTTCTTAGCGGGTGAAGACGGAGCTGAGCTTGCTTTCTTCTCCTCCTCCTCAGCCTTAGTGAAGAGAAGTATGGCGCCGATGGTTACGGCAACAGCCGCAATACCAGCGGCAATGAATGCGCTGTTAGAATGAGACGCCATTGTTTCTGGAGCTCAAGCCGAACAGTAGGCACTTTCAAAGGGCGGAACAACTGAGATTTCCAATAGGGAATGGACTCTTCATACGGCGAGATCCTAAGAGGTACGTAATGGGCTGCTGTGGGCCTTCCCAACGCTGTTTCCCCAGGAGCGACAAAGCGTGCTAAGGATCAGCTACTTGCCCCACCTGGTGGCGTTCACTTACGTCACCTCTAAAGCAATATGCGTAAGCACCTTCGTATTGTTGGCTTGTCAAAGCTCTTCAATACTGCCAAAGGCATTCAATCAGTGCCGTATGCAAAATCTCTTTTGGCTGTGGAAAGCTCGTCTGCGCAGCAGATAATCTGTTAGAGCTTTTCCCTTTGTCCGTGGTCAGATCTGTGGTAAGGATTTCTTCGGCGATTTGTATGATGAAAGATAAAGGGCAGACACAGAGAGGGGTTGTGAAATTGGCTTTTGACAATTTGATTAATGACAGAAGGCAGTGACAAATTCATGTCACTTTCCGAAAGCACCTTTGCGATGATAGCTCTTTCTGATTGCCTAGACCAAATTTGACGGCGAGCAAACAGCAAAGATTACAGGATGTCAAAATGGCTCTTTGTGCTTGTACTTCTTGTACTTGTACAGGAGCCAACAGATGTTAGGCATGCAGCCCACAGATCACCTCCCGTAGTAAGACTTTGTTTCAACCAGGTCACACTCTGGCACTCTGTCTCGTTCATTGGTTGTTTGCCCCTTCATTTTGTCTTTTCATGCCTGCCTCTTCGTCGGATATCTCTGCTAAAGAGTGCTGCACGCTTACTTACCTCTTCGCACGCTGTCTGCCATGTTCCTGTTCTCGATAAGGGGCTTACTGCCTCTCTTCGTCTCTGTCTCTCTCTCACCTGTTCCACTTGCATTCTTATTTCACTTCTACCTACCGAGTACAACCTCAAGCCTCCCTTGTAGGGAAATTGGTTATCGGTTTTCTGGTCCAGTAGTGGCGAAGATCAAGGTCTCTCTCTCTCTCTCTCTCTCTCTC
>FLMG01001450.1:0-13180 GCA_900088475.1 Hyphochytrium catenoides
CTGCTGCTCGTTGGAAGACAAGGCGAGGAATATTTGAAGGCACCTGTGGAAAGGAGAAAGGGTCGGAAGGAGAGGAGAGGAGGCCGGAAGAAAGATAGCAACCCGATAACGGAGGAGAAGGAGGAGAAACAGACAGAAACAGAGAGTCTGAGACAGCGGGAGAGAGAGAGACAAGAAGAGAGAGAGAGACAGGGAGAGAGAGAGAGAAGAGAAGACCAGATTGAGGTGTCAGGAGCGGTTGAATAGCGAGCAGGACCGAGGAAATGGATCGGAAGGGAGAACCTCTGTTCATTCCTGGGGAAGGACTCTCGGCGGAGCCCAAACAGGCCGTTGAGCTAGCTCGACCACAGAAGAAAGAACCGCTTCTCTTTCTCTCTCCGGGATTATCTTCCCTTCCCGCTTCGGAGAAGCTACCGGCCTTTCCCGAGACAGGACATGGAAGGTCAGATAGTCTGAGGCTCTCACTCGCCTCTCTCTCTCTCGTCCCCTCCTCCTCCTCCCTCCCCCTTCTGCCTCTCTCTCTCTCTCTCTCCATATTCTCTCTCTCTCTCTCTCTTTCTCTCTCTTCATATTCTTTCTCGCACTTCTCTCCATCTTCTTTCTTGAAACTCTCCGCATGCTGGCAGTATGTTTGTCTCTAACTCCCTCTCCGTATGTGTTCTGCTATTCCTCAATCTTTTAAGCTGCGGTTCTTTTTAGCGTCACTCTCTTTTCCCCTGACTTGCTCGCCGTTCTCTCCCGCCCCGCAGGATCATTGAAGACACGTCGACTCTCGTTGCTGATGTGAAGGAGAAAGAGGCTCCTCTGCCGACAGCATCGAAGAGAGATAAGAAACACGAGACCAAAGATGACGGAAGGAGTGTCATGACACCGGAGGATAGCGAGAAGAGAGAGGCGGCGAAGAGCAAAGAGCAGAAAGCAGATCTCCAATCTCCAGTGCTCTCCCTTCATCTCTCACCTGGCCAAGACCATAGGAGCAGTCTGCAGGTATCCCGTCTAAGCTTTTATAAAAGACTCCTCTTGTGTCTCTTTCTCTCTCTCTCTCCTTACCCATATTTCTCTCTGGCCTCGCCAAGCTTCTTTAACCCGTAGGTTTGTCTTGTCTTACTCTCTTCTCCTCTTTTTCTCACGTGTGCTCTCCTCGCCCGCCTTAGCGTAAGGAAAACCATTTGCCCAAGCTAAGGTGAGAAGGCCTAAAGATGAAGAGTAGGAGAGAGAGGAACGAACTAGTGGCTCGAATGAGGCTGGCAGGAAAGAGTCTGAGGAAGTAGACAACAGACACCAGAAGAGGCAGAGAGAGGAAGAAGATGAGAGAGAGAAAAGGAGAGGAGCAGCGGGACTGGTAAAGCAGTGTTCCCTTTTCCCGCAGAAGAGATATAATCGTTAGACTCTTGACCGGTTTTCCTTAGTCTATTAGAGGCTGAGCAGCTTCGATCAGGAGTAGAAATGGTCTACTCTCTCTGCTGCTGGAGAGCAACCTCTTCCAGCACGGGGCAAAGTCCCTCTCTCGTAAAAGTGCATGAAGGATCAGGTCCTTTCGTCTAGCTTCTTTCGCTCTCTTTCTCACTTCCTCTCTCTCTTTTCATCTCTTTCCACATGTACTCTCCATGTCCATATATGTGAGCGTGTGTCTCCTTTCACTGCTCCACTTCTGCGTCCCTGTTCGCCTCCTCTTGCGGCTACTTGTCTCCGGTGGAGGGGAACCTCACCTTCGCCATCCTTTGGCTCTGTCTGTCAGCAGGGGAAGAGTCGCATCGCCTACAGATTGCTCAGGCTGACCTCGCAAAGCTTCAGCGAGTGCTGGGAGATCCCAAGTACCGGAGCATGGACCTGCTGCACAGATTTGAGGGAGGGTAGGTGACGAAGACAATGGACTAGGAGTAACCCTAGCAGGAGAGACAGAGGAAGGACAGGGAGATATCTCATGTAGCTCGGTTGCGTCTTCGCAGAGTTCACGTGAAGGACCTGTTGGGTCTCTCTCTCTCTCTCTCTCTTCCTTTATCTATCTATCTATCTATCTATCGTCTCTCTCTCTCCCTCTCTCTCTCTCTTTCTCTCTCTCTCCCTCTCCTCCTCTCTCTCTCTTCTCTTCTCCTCTCTCTCTCTCTCTCTCTCACCATCCCTCTCTCCCTCTCTCTCTCTCTTCCTTTCCCGCTCTCACGCGCATGCTCTCTTCCTCTTTCACGAACTCACCCCTCACTTTTCCTCTTCGGTCAGCTCGACATGCCTGCACGCTCTGGCTCGAAAGGGATATGACGCTGCAGCTGTGCTGCTGCTCTCCTCCTGGATAGAGAATGCAGACTGGAATATTAAACAGAAAGACACCGTGGACACATTGAAAAAGATTCTTGAAATTGTCTCCGGGGTAGTCTTTCCTGCTCTTTATTTTGCCTCAAACTCCTTTGTTTGCTCTAACGCTTTGGTCCATTCCTCAATCCCTCCTCTCTTCTTCTTTCTCAACGCTCGTAGGCCCCTCCTTCTCCCCCACTTGTCGTCCTTTACTTCTGAACAATCTTTGCTTTCCCAAAGAGGCTGCTAAGCGAAATGAGGGACCACTGTCCTTGCTAAGGTCATTACGTCAACTCTCCTCCTTATGCACACTTTCTGAAGCCGAGACCCTTCAAACCCCAATCTTATAAAGCCTTCTATGTCTCCTCCCTTACTCTTCACAAGGGAAACGGCGATGTGGATGAAGACTCGCGCCTCTTCAAATTGGTTGGCAAGCTGCAGCTAGCTCCAAACCCACGGTTTGTCCAGCCGCCAGGACGAGCGAAGTGGCAGCTGAGGTGGGGACAACCTTTCCCCTTTCGTTTCGTCTTTCATGGCTTCTTTAAGACTACCCTGGTTCCAGCTTTTTCTGGTCGGTTCTCCTTGGTGGGCTTGACTGCTTCCTCTTTCGTCGTATAGTATTTCTGCCGGTTTGCCGACCATTCTGTTGTTAGTCTGGTCTCTTTTTAGTGAAAAGAAGACTGCCTATCATTCCGTCCTCTGCTTACCTTAAGAGATGCTTTTAACGGTTCTGTTCACTCTTCGCCTTCGACATGGTTGCCACTCTCTGCAACTCAGTTTTCGTCCTCTTTTAGTGACATTATTAGGGGCTTAGGTCACCCCTTGGTGTACGCCCGAGACGACGATGGAAATATGCCGCTTCACACGGCCGCTAGAGGTTGACTTTGACTCATCTGCCCGTCAGCCATCTCTTCTCTTCGCCGCCAGTGGATCTTGGATGAAAACTCATGCTCTTACACTCATTGGCTCTCTCTGCCCATGACCAACCTTCTGCCTGTGACCAACCTTCTGCCTCTTTGGTCTATGCCTCTCTCTATTACAATTCTTTAGAATAGTTCCCACACCTCTGGGGCTGGGGGACAAGGAGACATCATGATCCTTTACATACTGACTAGCTAACTACCCATCACTATCAGGTGGCTACCTTCAGTTCTGTCAGGTGCTGGCGGACGCTGGGGCTGACATCAATGCGGTCAACTTCGAGGGACAAACTCCGTACGGCTCTCTTTTGGTGCCTCTCACTGGCTCATCCTCACGGATCCCACTCTTCTTGCTGGATCTTACCATTCTCCTTTGAGCTTGTGACGCTCTTCTTTGTAACTCGTCGTTTGCCTGTTGATGTCTCCGTCCTTCAGTCATCTGTATCTACCACCGCCATGGCCGCTCGCGTTTTTTCTTCGATAGTTTCTCTCATCTCTCTGCAAGGTTCCTTTCTGAACAGAGAAGCTTCTGAAGTGTAGATGTAGAGTTCTGCTTTCTCTCCTCAGCCGGAGAAAGGCTTACTTCCACTCCTCTTTTCTGAACCTTTCTTTCGTGCCCGCTAATGAGAGGACAGGAGCTGTGCATTGGCTAATATTTTTGCATATTTCTCATTCTCTCTCCTTCCAGTCTGCACTACGCCGTTACTGCGGGCCATAAGCATGTGTGTCGTTGGCTCATAAATCGAGGAGCTAACGTCCAAGCTTCAAGGTGCGTCTTACTTTCATCTCCTACATCTCCCTGCCTGCGCTGCCCATGATTCTTTGTGTATCAAACTGGCTGTCTATCACGGCGATATCTATAAGCTCGGCACCGCTTCACTCTCTATCTATCTATCTTTGGTCATCTGCTCTCCGGGCTGATCGAACTTCTCTTTGGGCGCCATAGAAACTGGCCGCCATTTTATATCGGCTACGGAAGGTTCTGATGGGTGTCGTCGGCTCTCTTCCCCGTCCATCTTCCCTACGTACTCCTCTGCATTCTGATTTGCGTCTGTCTTTCCAACCTTCGTGGCTCACTTTGTCTATCATTCTTCGAAATCCGTTGTGCAGCTTCTGTCGGCTGCAGCTAAAAGGAGGTCCTCAGGTTCTGCTGGGTCTCATTGAGGAGTATCCCAGTGGCTGGGAAGCCTGTCGATTCGCGTCGAAGAGCGGGCAAAATAACGTTGTAACCTCCATTCTCTCGGAAGGTAGTGCTCCGCTACTCGCTTTTCTGAACATGTCTCTCGCTGTAGCCAGTACTTCCTCCTCTTGTCATTTCACTAAAGCTATTCTCTGGCTAAGCTCTTCCTCCTCCTTAGGTATCAGCAAGCCCCAAGCTTCACCTCCAAAGAAAGCCAAGAGCTTGTCGGATGCCACAAAACGTTAGTGCACGATGTGGATCATATCGATCGTATTCTGCGGCGTCAACTCTCCCTTCTTAGCAGTCGTTGTGGGCATATCGGACCTGAAAGATTGTCGAGTCTTCTTCTCTGGGCTGTTGAACTTGCACCGCAATCTGTTTCTATCAAGATATCTGAGTTATCCTTCCTTCTTGTCGCACCCTTTATGCAGAGGAAAGAGAGGCCCAAAAGCTGGAGCGGCTAACAAAGTCAATCTTTCCCGACTTCACCTGCTCTCTGGAGAGCGAGCCTACGAAGTCTTCGCTCACAGTTGAGGAAGCACGGAAGAGGCATCAAGAGGAATCTAGCATGGGGTCCGCCTTCTTATCACCTTCGCTCCAATAATTTTCTTCTTCACTCTTCCTCTCTCCCTCCCTTCTTTCTCTCGCACTCGCTCGGTTGTGGTTTCTCTCTTTCTCCCTCCTTCCTTTTTTTTCTTTCAATCGCTCCTTGTCTTCGTTCGACACTATAATGTTGGTTGGAGTAGAGGGTCAAGTTCCCGAGAAGATCCCTTGTCTCTTGTCTTAATCACTGCAAGGCTACTCCTCTCCCTTCACTGCCCTCCTAATCCCTCCGTCTTAGAAGTCGCTTCTATTCAAGTAACGACGAGCTCATCTTCTTCCGTTTGGCGCCTGAGAGGGAAAGGTGGGCCCGCGAGACACCTTTGCTCTGCCTCGTGACCGATGTGGACGTCTCGGAATCCGAAGTCGAGAGAGCATTGGAGCAACAGAACCACACAAAGGTGACGGAGAAGGAGGGAACAACACCAGTTAGCTTTGCTGGCCATTGTCCACCCCTCACTGAGCTGCTGATTGCTATGTGGGATACCTAGTCTTGATGGACTTCAGTGCGCCTTCATCCCGAAATTCTACTGACTTATCTCTCTGTCTCTTACTATTTACTCATTCTCTTCTGTCTAAATATGGATATGCGAGTACACCTTAATCACTTGCTATTCCCTCTCGCTTGCCGACCTTCCTCTATCTGTCTGTGACAGATCCTGCACTATCTCATCCGGACAATGCCTGATGTGGCACTGCTAGCTATCGAGAAGTGTCGCAGGCCGCTCTTCCGCCTGAAAGTGCAGCCAAGCCTTTGTGAGCTAGAGCAGAGCTGGGTCGTCACAGAGACGGACGTTGCTGCGCATGGGCATAGGCTCGCTCTGATGGTGGGAGAAAGAGGGTGAACAGCCCAGGCTATAGAGAGAAAACCTGGTCTTTGTGTGGCACTCGAGGGTTCCCCTTACTTCCCTCTGTTCGTCCCCTCTCTCTCTTCAGAAAAAAATTCGGCAGGAGGAGAGGATTGGTGCGCTAGATGAGGCTCCACGGCCCATTCGCGTGCTTTTTTTCATCATGCACCTGCTCTGGTCCCCCATCCGAACACTGAAGAGCTTTCTTGGAAGGTAAGGGACCGTGATTGAGCCCAGATAGTCCTTCCCTGTGAGAGACGCTCCCCTTGGATGAGGGTGCTGACGATGCCTCTGTTGGTCTCAAACTTCAGTGGTGCCACAGAGAAGGCGGGCCATCGCTCTCAGTATGATGCAATACTGCAGGAACAGGTAGGGGGATGATAGAGTATAAGAGGCAGACCTATGTGGCCTCCTTGCATGTGCCGCGTAACACTGATCCTCCTCCTTCTCGCGTCCTACTATCCGCTATACACGGCTCAGGGAATCGTCTTCGAGTATCTCTATGATACGGAGCGTAGCAACCGGTGCAGCCCGACATTGGACCTGATTGTGGAGGTCAGTCACCTGCTGCACTCTACCTCTCCTATCTGCGTCCTGGATAGTCATTAAGTCCAATCAAGCCCAACTAAAAAGTAATTCCTCCTATCAGTGTGAGGCTAAACAGCTGATGCTGCACAAGTGGACGAATAGGATCTTTAAACGAAAGTACGTCCACTGATCTGGTCCTGCATTGGCAGCTTGCGTCGATTGAGTTAGATTCACATGCTCTTTGGCCCAGGTGGAGCCTTTATGCTACGCCGTTCAGCTCCTCTCTGCGTGTTTCTCCTAATATGTTCCGTTCCAGGTGGGAGTCTTTTGCCGCTGATCACTTCGCCATGGACTTTCTCATCTACCTGCTGTATATGGGAACCTTCACAATCGGGAAGTAAGTGCTAACCCTCATTGGGATTGCTGCCAATACATGCTGAGTGATCCTCTCCCCATGCAATGCTGCCTTACGCCACTTCTGTTGTCTGAGCTGCAGGTATTTACTTGCTTCTTCTGGCACCCTCACGTTTTCTGAAGCCCTTTCCTCTGATGGCGTGCTTCTGCGGCTATCTGAGTATCTCAACTCATTCTGGTTGAGTAGCTTGTACAATGAACCTAACTCCCGCGGACCTCCTATGTCTCCCCGCTCGCACCTGGTTTTCTGTTCTCTGTCTTCTTTCCGCATTTCTCTCTGTAGTTTACTTCACGTCGATGTGCAACACCTGCGACTCTCCAATATTGCGGACGCATACAAGGACGTCCAGATGGTCGCCTCCATGGCGCTTGTACTTGGCACTGCTGTCATGAACGTCATCTTTACTCTCCAGAAGGTCGGTTACAGGATGCTAAAGTGGCACTGGAACTCAGAAGAGGCTGTAGAATAGGCGGAATGACAGAATAGAGGAAGAGGGAACGAAACCGAGGAGCGCGGCAAAGAGCATTGGTGAAGTGCCAGGAAAACCCGGAAGGCATACTTGAAGATAGAAGTGAACAGAAACGAGTGGAATCGCTAGGTTCCCTTGAACGATAGAAGTAGCTATGCCTCAGAGAGGTTGAGGTTTCAGTGAGACAAGAAACAGAAGACTCACGTGTGACATGGCTCTGTTTTATCCCCTCTCGCAACGTGTCTCTCTTGTATCTCCTCCTTCAAATCCAGTTGAAGCTCATACTCTTACTGGGCCCCCGGACCTTCTTCTCCGATCGATGGCACTGGCTGGATGGCGTGATCATGGTTTGCGTCTGGATTGTGGGCATTGTGACGCTGCTGCAGGCGGAGCATGGAGCCGGTGAAAAACGCCTTGGTTTTTGCCTCACTCATACGCTCTCCCTTTCCCTTTCCCCGTCTCTTTCTCCTACTGCTTCAATCTAGTTCCGCTAATCTTGGGCCATGTAGCCATCTGCACTCCAACTGTCATCCTGTCTCAGTATTGTCCTGTCTGTGGAAACCACCAAACCCTTTAGTCTCACATATTGATCCCTCATCTGTCATTTTCTTTTGCCAGAAACTGAGATTGCGGATCAACTAGTTCTCACGGGCACGGCGCTTTGTCAGCCACTGGTGAGAAGTGAATGGTCTCTCTGACGGGCTCTATTTCTCGCCTGTCTCCTCTCCCTGAAGCCCTGAGGCACTGTACATGCGACAATGCCGGCCCCACTTACTTTCTCAACTAGATGGTTCCTGACCGCTGTACATTCCTTTCGCCGATCACAGATGTGGGTCAAATTTTTGAGGTTCTGCAGAGGTAGCGCCCGCCTCGGCCCGATAATGCGCGTGATACTGACGGTAGGGAGGGGTCCACAGAGAAAGGGAGAAGGGGAAGAGTTAGGTGGTAGAGTCCGCCGAGCATAATTGGAAGGAAAGAACACTATGAAGCTCCGCCAATAACAATTGTCTCTCTTCGGTCCCGTGGTCGGTCCAGCAATTGCCTAACATCTTTATTCTCTAGATCGCTCCAGATGTGATCTACTGGATCCTCATTGGCTCGCTTATCCTCTGCGGCTTTGCCAACTCTTTCTACATTCTTCAGGTACGGCTTCGGTGGGTCCATTCATGTATTCATTTAGGAGATCCATAGTTCCTTGACTCGTTGCTCCTCCATGTTGCCAAGCCTGCCTTCAAAGCGGTCGCTTCCTATTCTCACTCGTATCGTGGCTTCTCATTTGACTGCTCAGCGCAGTCACTCAATTCTAAAGCAGTCTTCACGCTCTCACTTATTATCTTCATGCTGTCTTTTGGCAGATCGAAGGTTTTGACTCCATAATATCCGCACTCTCTTCTACATTCTGGGCGGCTTTTGGTGTCCTAGATCTGACAGCAGTGCAAAGTCATGGCTGGCTGGCTATGTCCCTCATGCTCGGCTTCAGGCTCCTCGCCTCCGTCTTGCTGCTCGCGCTACTCCATGCGGTACGAAGCCCTCCCTATCTCCGTCTTGTGGAGTACGAAGCCCTCCCTATCTCCGTCTTTCTGTGTCATTTCTGTTCTTTTCTGTCTTGTCTGGCTATAAAACCCGGGGGTTGGACATCCTTTCCGTGTTAGTACCTCCCAGATCGCCTCAATCTATTTAGTGGTCCTCACGTCTCTCTTCTTGTCCTCTCAGATGGTGACCAATGCTTACTTTACAGTTTGGAGCTCCAAAGAGGCGTACTACCGCTTGGAATGGGTATGTGAGTGTATCTGCTGTCTCCTATTGTCCCTTATTAAACTTCTTCTCTCTGTCTGCTTTTCTCTGCAAGCACTAGCAACGATATCATTCTAAGGCTCTGTTCTTCCTCGTCTATTTGCCCATATATACCTCAAAATCCTCCATCCAGGCAAAGGTTATTCTCTCCGCTCAAAAGCATCAGAGTCTCGGCAGATACCGACAGGAACATTGGTTTCAGCGGCTGTACGTACTGGAAAGAGACGAACCTATTGAAGGCCTGCCGGATGCCGCAGAGTTTATGTCGGATGCAGAGCGGTATCGACACCAGGAAGTGACGCGGAACGACGGTGTCTAAGAGAAACTGGCATGCTTTCTTTTATGGTTGATCTCCTGAAAGTCAGACTGAGGGGAAGTCAGTGTGCCGCAAGGGTTGCCTAGCTAATACCATTCCGACTTCTAGTGTGGTCGCTCCTTACTTCTAGTAGGTGAGCCCACGGACTTTCTTAGAGACGGGTTACTTGGGCCCTCGGTTGGTGTCTGTGCCACTGATGCTGACCGTCGATCGCTTAATGAAGAAGTGGCTGTAATGACAGCACAGAGCTATCTGTCCTCCTTATCTCTATCAATCCTCCCCGATTCAAACGCCCGCACACACTCATCGACTCTTCTCATGCATTGTACGTTAGTTATCTTCCTTCGCTACGGCCACGTCCAAAGCATCCTCTTAAGGGGTTCCCACTTATTTCATAACGACTTCACCGAGCCCCAGTAGCTAAACCTCTCGCGGAGGCAGTGGCGAATTAGGTTGATTTCAGGCACTGTTAGGAGAACTAGCATCACTTTCCCTTAGTCTGCTTTTCGTCTCTCTCCGCATCCATATCACAGACATCTCTCATCGTTGCTCTGCTTCTCTCTCCGTTGCTTTCCTTTGTTGGAATACCCTCTGCTACTATCCCCATTGACGATGGTCCACTGTTCTTTTTCTGAGAACGCCACTCGTATCCTCTCCGTTTATCCCCTACTAATACTCCTTCCCCGGAGCTAGAGGGTGCATGACAAATCGAGTAGGGGTCTGAATTGCTCCAATGCATCTCACGCCGCAAAGGGCGGTGGCGATGAGGAAAAGAGAAATGAGCAGCGCCGCAAGGATATCCGGGGTCATCCAGACGTAGCGATCAAAGCAGAAGGTCCGGCCCCCTCGACGAGGGATGCCTATCATTTGCCCTGGACCGCATTCTGCCTCGCCCTTGGGCACTTCCGCCAACCTGCGAGACTGGAAAGACGGAATAAAGAACGCCGTGAGGATAAGGAAATCAGGAAGTACGACGTCCGACTTGAGCTCTAGAAGATTGACTGGAATTTAATAGTCAGAAGTTTGGGGAGGGAACACGCTGAGGAAAGGGTACCGAAAGGTAACACGACAGTTAGCGAACACACTAGCTACATCCGTCACCCACCTCTGCAGCCACAGCGGTAAGGCTGAGAACATTTTTTAAGGTGGAGCGCGAGGTGAAAAGAAAGACACCCGCACGGCCTTGCAGGCGCTCGCAGACCTTCCCCAGAAGCTCGTCCGCCTCCTTGAAGGAGAGGGAAGTGCCAAGAGACACCTCCAGCAGCTTCAGTGATGGACGTGAGAGGAAGGACTGCGCCCGATCGCTCTCCAAGAAGGACTGGAAACAGCAAAGGTCAGTGGGGAACACTACGCCACGTTAAAGCAGGGCAGATACTCAGTATAGCAACTGAAGAACTGGTGGAATAGCTTGAAACGCAGACTAAGAGAGGGCTTAAAAAGAGACACATTCACTCTCTGTGGCAGGGATATATGCTGTGGCCCGTACGGGATTGCAAGGAGGAGAGAGAGTACTTGAGGAGGTTTTGATCACTTACCAGAACCTCTGAGGACGGGATAGTGAGAGTCTGGGCTGAGGAAAGCGACAATTCCGGCTGAGGGAGCACAAATGGAAGCACTACCGATGAGGAAGCTTGCTCCACCAACGACTAGTGAGAGAGAGTGCGATGTGATCCGAGAGTTTAAGAAGGGAGCACAGTGATTAGCCAAGCTGTGAGTGAAACGAAACGAACCCATATCACCTGAAGGTGTGACGTCTCTACCCCCGGCTGATAGGCTCCCGTGAGCTGAGAAAGCTCGTTCGTCCCGACCTGGATGGACCAGAAAAGCGCTGCTGAGAGACAATACAGAGAGAGGGAGATAATATTCTACAGTCCTAGGACAGAGTACAGAGGATGCCGAGAGCTCGCTGGCTGATAACGCAAAAGAAGAGAGCAGTGTTATCAGCATCCTCAGCCACTTAGCGCACCTCTTCCGCAACGAAGGCCACAACCGTAGCTACATTTGGGCGGGACTTGGACAGAAGATGGGATACCTCCGACTCCGTCTGTCGGAAAGATGCGAGAAGAGAGAAGCGCATGAGTAAAAAACAAGTGCAATGACCCCCGAGGAGCGGAGGAAAGAGAGAAAGTTCAGAGAAAGTTTGAAATGAGAAAGAAAGGAGCGCGGATGGCTGGATTCCAGCCGGAGTGATGGAACTTCTTGAAGTGCCCACCACGGGTCTCCAACATGATAGTAGGAAGCGGGAAGGGAGGGGGCTTAGGAACTGTGTGACTCACATTGTCACCTGCTAGACCATCGATGAGCTGCCGGAGATTGGCGGTGGAGAGCGTTTCGGTGACATAGCGTGTCCGACCCGTAAACACACTAAAGCAGAGGGGGGAAGATGCAGCGGGAAGAGTTAGAGCAGATCAGGCCGCGATCAGGGCAAAGATATCGTGGGAGAAGACCGAAGAGAAGCAGAAGACAACGAGCTTCGACGGAACTATTATGGACATGATAAGGGGCATGATTGAAGGAGAGTGGAGCATCCAAAGGACGTGCGAGCAAGGGAGCGAGATTTGGCGGGGCAGGATGGACGACTGCCAGCAGGACAAGAGAGGCTTACTCCTTATCAGACCACAATAACGCTGGGACCGTGGTGGACGGGAGATTTACGCTCCAACCCACTGCGGGGCGAGCAGCAAGGGCAAGCGCTGGCAGGAGTAGGGCCAGGGACTTCATAGTGGTGCTCAATAGATAACTGCACCGTCTGGGCCTCGGGAGGACAAGGATCTAAACAGTTCGCCTCGCTTCTTCCCTCTCTCTGCTTACGGATTGACTTTGGTCCGTTTCTAGGGTGCTAAAGGTTGGAAAACTTGTGAGGCTTCACTCCGTCCGTCTCCTGGTCTCTCTCCCGCGCTCTGCTTGAGAAGCCGTAGAGCTAGCATCTGCCACGCGCGCTGAGGGCGGCCAAGGCGTGGAAAAGTCTCTCAGATTTTCCCTTCCTCTTCTGCCCCTTCCCTGCCTTATTCCTCCCTCCGCCTCTCTCCTTCCTCCCTCTCCTCTCTCGCTCTGTCTTGCCGCAGTACAGCAGAACTAACGGCGGTTTGTTGTTGTGAGAGATGAAATTATTCAACACTTCCCCTACTCCTAACATAGAGAGTTGATTATTTCAAGCTATCTTTCCGAACTGCTTGTTTGTATATTCTCTCTTCCTACTAAACCGTTAGCGGCTCCAGCACGGCGGAACAGGTACTCTTGTCCCAAAGGAAGATCCTGTTCAGAGCGACATCGGAAGGCAGGAAGGCAGGAGGGCAGGAGGGCAGGAGGGCAGGACTGCGGAGAAGAGCCCAGCTGAACAGATCTCTTGTTGAAAGGCTAGGACACGACCTCGAGTGCTTGTGCTTCTACTATAAAACCAGCCCTCAGCAGTGCAGTGCCAACAGCTTTCTGGACTGAAGGCTCTCGAGGCTCTCGAGTCGAGGTTAGAATTTGAGAAGATGGGACTGTGGTGCTGAAGAGCAGAAAGAGATGGAGATATCGCGCTTATTAGTTAATGCAGATCGGCAACATACCTCCTGCCACAACCCCAGCAAATGCAGCAGGGTGTATAGAGCCAGCAAAGAGAACGAACTTTTCTCTCATCTCTCTAGTACTTTCTCTACAGCTCCGTTCTCTCGGTCAATTGCCACGGCCACCACTATGGCACCAAGCCACTGTTTCATGTACAGTTTCCCCGTCACTTACCTTCTCCCCTATCTCCCATCTCGATCAATCCACCGTCTCTTCTGCGTCTGCTATAAGCTGGAGACAGAGAGCAAATGGGAAGAGAGAAAGAGAAG
>FLMG01001451.1:6159-20134 GCA_900088475.1 Hyphochytrium catenoides
AGAGAGAGAGAGAGAGAGAGAGAGAGAGAGAGACAAAGAGAGAGCGAGCGAGAGAGAGAGCCAGGAGGAGTAGCGACAAGCGAGAGAAAGAGAGAAGAGAGGGAGAGAGATAGACAAGCATAAAGAGGGCTGAGTAGCAGAAGAGAGAGAGGGACGGACCTAGCGAGAAGAAGAGGGGGATGGAAGGTTTGAGGTGACAGGACCGAGAGAGACGCAGGAATCGGAGAGAGGAAGGCAAACAACTAACAAGAAGAAGAGCTGCCCTGGTTAAGCTTAACTAGCAGCGGCATGGGGAGTAGAGCCATCATGAGGCTCTCACTCCCTTCTTATTCGAAGCTTCCCCTCTGTTATGGGCGGCTCCATCGCAAGAGAAGGCTGTCTTTTGCACCAGGAAGTGCGGCTTGCTCATTTCAAACGGCAAGAGAGAGAGAAGACCCTGAACCCAAGGAAGGAGAGCGGGCAAACAAAGTGCTCTATGTGGATGAAGACTATGTAGGGACTCGGGTGGACCGGTGGCTGCGATCTATCTTCCCTGGCGCCTCTCAGGCCGTGCTGGAGAAGAATCTCAGGCAGAAACGGATCACACGTGCGGTTGCCGTGCAAGGGGACGGTGGAATAGAAGGCGGCAAGACGAAGCCCCGAAAGCTGAAGGCGTAAGAATGGCAGTCTCTCTACGTCATGGTTCTCTAACCTTCTGTCTCTTTATACGCCTCTGGCGTCTCGATGGTTCGCGGAAGCGGTCTCCTTCTCATTAAGCACCTTCTTTGTCTCTCTCCTCCCTGCATGTCTCTGAACTTCGTAAGTCCGCCAAACGTGCCGTCGCCAACGAGCTTCCTCTTTCTTTTCCATGTCTTCCTCTTCTTTGTCCGTCAAACGCGTCACTGGTGCTCTCGCGTCGAGCTGGTCTATCCCGTTCTTTTGCTTATCCTGGCCTTCTCCTATATTCCTTCCCTTTTTTATGCCAATCTCTTCTCTCTTCTAATATGTCTTCCATGGTCACTACCTCTTTCATCTCAGGAGTGATCGACTGGAGGAAGGAGAGAGGCTAGTTATCCAGAGCGCTGTCCTCCGTGAACTTCTGGGCAACAGCCGTTCTCGCTCTCTTCCTTCCCCTACCAAGCACCTACAGGACGAAGAGAGGAGAGAGAGATTGATGGAAGAAGTAGATCTTCCTGTTATCTATGAAGATGACCAGCTGTTGGTCATCAATAAAGCTCCTGGTCTAGCCATGCATGTGAGTTTCCGCTATTGATGTCAGTCATAGCGCTTAACATACCTCTTTCTCTCTCTCTTGCTTTCTTCTCTGTCCCTCTCTCTCTGTCTCTCTCCTCCCTATCTGTTATTTGTCTCCTCGAGATATGTCCTAAATTCCTGTTCTAGAGGCTTCTCCCCTCTCTTTAGCCTCCAGCACCTGCTTTGCCAGAATCACCTCAGGTTTTGATCACCTTCTCCTTGCTCTCATTGCTTGCTTCTTTGCTCTCAGGCGGGTTCAAAGACAAGCCTCTCCCTTCTGGACTACCTTGAATCTATGTCCGGAACGGGGGGCTACTCTAAGCTAAGGATAGTCCATAGACTAGACAAGGTAAGACACAAACTTGAAAGAAGGATGGCACTCTGTCGATTGATGTGACTGCCCCTCTTTCCGATGAGGTCGCTCGGGTTGAGTTATGCCACGTGGAGAGGGGACTCTCTCTTCAACTTCGACAGTCTTCTCTCTCTCTCTCTTCTCCGCGGCTCTTATCTGTCCCCTCTTTCCTCTTCCTCTCTAGGACACTTCCGGAGCCCTCGTCTTGGCAAAGAGTCGGACGGCCGCGGAGGCATTGGCCCAAGCTTTCCGAGTTCAGCGGATACGGAAAACATACATTGTAGGACCATTCTTCTACCTTATCTATTCCTTTCTTTGACACCGTTACGTCTCCATTTTCTATCCACAGCGTGTACTTCTCTGCCAGACCTTTCTCCTCCTGCGTGCCAATTGCTTACTCTCTATGGCTCAAGCTTCTGTCTCTTTGTGAAGCTAACAGAAAACCCTTCTTATACCTTCCCAGGCCTGCGTAAGATGGCCTCATTACAGAGACGCGCTCTCTAGTGAAGGAACGATTGTGCTGAAGGTCCCTTCCGAAACTGGAGGAGGGGCGAGAACGCGAAATCAGGACAACGTCAAGACTTGGAACGGCAGAGAGAGAGAACAGAAGAGAGAGGAGTCTACAGGCGATCAGGTGGCGCGAACGGACTATGAGGTTATCTATGAGGATCACATGCGAGAAGAACTGTGGCTGAAACTCTCTCCGCTGCATGGGAAGAAGAGACAGCTGCGTTATCATTGTGCTGGTGCGTACGCGATGTTTCTCTCTCTCTGTTCTTCCCGTTCCTACTTCATCTTCCTCTCCCTCGAGTTTGATGTCTCTGTGTCTCTCTCTCCATCACTCTCTGCAATCCTATTCTCTCGTGCGCTGAAACTTCGAGTCTTCACTCGTTGGACGTGACGTGGCTTGATGCGGGTATAGAGTAACCATAACCCACTTTCCATCTACCGCTCTAACTGTTTCCTCTAACGATCTTGTGACTAACTCTCCGCTCTGGCAATGCAGAGGGCCTTGGGGCACCCATTCTAGGCGATAAGAAATTTGGTGGCCGTGGTGCTTCCCCGTTCGGCAAGCTCTATTTGCATGCAAGAACCATAGAGATCCCTCTTGAGACGCTTTGGGGCAGCGACAGCCGCGGAAATTGGAGACAGGGCAGAAGAAACGTGGAAGCAGAAGAGAGAAGCATCGGGCAGGGCTCTTCTGTTGAAGTCAAAGATGGAAGATTGAGGGTGATTGCGCCATTTCCTCCTCATTTTCTTCAGAGATGGGTTACATCCGGAAGAGACCTGGACCTCCTGGAGGGCTTAACCCTGTGACATACAAGGAGTCCGTCACACATGAACATGTAGAGGGATAAGATCTTGTACGAGCACAAGCAGGTACACTTCCCAAGCCTTACAGATATAGAAAGGGCACACAGGGACAGAGAAGACCCGGGAGGCACCGGTCTGGGCTGGCATCCACTTCGGGACAGCTTCCTGAACTCAGCTACCTCAGTGAGATTCCTACTAGCGGGTTGATTAGGAGAAGTAACAACGATGCTGCCAGACAAGTGGCAGCCACCTAGCGCTCTTCGGTTGAAGAGACAGAGAGAGTCACGAAGAGAAGACTGAGCCTGGACCAGAGAGGGAAAGAGATTTATTGGCCCCAAGTGAAGGTCACTCAGAGCTTTGTCCCCAGAAACTGAAAAGGCAAAAATCTTGGCTCATCGAGCTGCTGCCGCTCTGAAGGAAACCTTCAAATAAACTTCGGAGTCAGTGAAACATATAACCTCTATATTTAAGGCACAGGCTTTAGCGAATGTTTCACTGAGGTCTATCGTTCTGGAAATTTCCACGAACTACTCCAGGAGAAGGTCTGGGAGAGGTGATCAGTGGTGGGAAGGAAAGACAGGGAGACGCAGGGGATGACTTGTCAAGAGATTTTATCGAGACAAAGCTAGCGAGACAGAATGAGTAAGAGATATTCCTTTAACCACTCTAATCAATCATAACAGGGCCATACCGAGAGGCAAACGAGATACGAGAGGAAGATTCTCATCTGGAAGTCCACATCACATCTCCCCCAGCCCAGGGCATTGAGATCTTCAACCAGACATTGACGAGCACCACTGTTGGCAAGGTTAACGGCTGGGTAGAAGTGACATCAAGAGGAGCGCTTGCCCTAGAGGTGCAAAGGACAAGAGCAGCTAGGAGCTAGAATGGCAGCACGTAAGCGTAGAATTGACCTCTCGGATGGTCCAGATGGGAATGGAGACAACAGGAGCCACAAGAAGACATTCTTAGAGGAAGAAACGTTCAACTTCCTCACTGGCAAGCCTTTCTCGGCAAAGTACCATGAACTCTACAGTCAAAGGAAGACTCTCCCTGTGTATCAGTACATTGATGAGCTGCTTGAGAAAGTGAAGAAGAATCAGGTGAGATCGTGCCTCCTAGAGCATCGCAGCACTCCTTATAGCCTACCTGCCCTTAGTGCCTACGACACCTCTCCCTTTTGTGCCTCCTTCCTCTCCTGCTCTAATATTATCAGCTCTTTCTCCCATGAAAATTGCCACTCTATCCCAGGCAATGATCAGTGGACCTCTATGTGTCTCTCTCCTTGAGCTGTTTGCCTCTTACACCTCTATCATGTCCCTTAGGTCGTCATTGTGGAAGGAGAGACTGGTAGTGGTAAGACGACACAGATTCCCCAGTTTCTTGTGAAGGCCGGCTATACCACGAAGGGAGGGCAGGTGGCGTGCACGCAGCCCAGAAGGGTTGCTGCGATGAGGTGAAGACGAGGCCTCGTTGGCCTTACTCCTGCTTCTTTCTCTCCTTTTGCTCTCACCGGCTCCTCTCCCTCTGTCTCCATGGCTGTTCAGCATAATTTTGCTGTCTCTTTCTCTTCATGCTCCCGTTACTGATTGTCTTGTCTCGACTGTGTCTGCTTGCATGCACGTCGGACAACATTTGATTGCTGCTCAACCAGCCGTCTTTCCTGCTCCACTTCTCACCTTCTCCCTCTCTTATGTGTCCGACTTAGTGTGAGTAAGCGTGTAGCGGAGGAGATGGACGTAGCTTGGGGAGAAGAAGTTGGTTATACGATCAGATTTGAAGACTTGACCACCGCCAGGACAGTGCTGAAGTTCCTGACAGATGGTAAGGACGATGGAGACACCACTCCGAGGCTTAGTGGAGGAAAAGAGCGTGAGAGAGTTGTTTGTGGGGTAGAGAAGAGAGAATTAAGGAGAGAAAGAAGGAAGGTTAGAATGAAGAGAGAAAGAAGGAAGCTAGAAAGAGGACTACTTTTTCAACTCTTTGACTGAGTAACCGCGTCATTCTTTGTGTTCTGGATCTTGATCTACGTACATCTCTGTTTATGGCCTGTTCTTGTCCTTCCGATGGCTTCCATCCTTTGACTTTCTTCTCTCCTTTTATTGCCAAGGTATGCTCCTTCGTGAGGCGATGATAGACCCTTCCCTTAAGCGATACAGCTGTATTGTGCTGGATGAAGCACATGAGCGCACACTCTCCACGGATGTGCTCATGGGTCTGCTGAAGGAGGTGAGCTAATGTGATGAAAAGACAGAGGGCTTAATGTAAATAGGGAACGGGTAAGGAGAGACAGCAAAGGCGGAAGGGGAGACAGGAAGAGTGGGAGACAGCCGAAGTACTAAATAAGGCAGCGAGGTAGCTGACGTAGATTAGGAAGCGACGAAAGAAAGAAGCGGAGGAATTGCGATCACCTCTATCTCATACTTGTGAGCATCAGCTGACTGTGTCCCTGTCAACCGTGTGGGGGCTGTTCTTTCCCGCCCTTCCTATCTCCCTTACCCTCGGCAGGTCATGCCAAGACGTCCAGATTTGAAGCTGATTGTGATGAGCGCCACCCTCGATGCCAAGAAGTTCCAGGCCTACTATGATGACGCACCTCTGCTCAAGGCAAATTTTCTACTCCTCCGAATAACATTATCCTTAAATTTTTCTCTCGTTTCTCTCTCATTCTTATGTCTCTCCAGTTCCCTCTTACTTGTGGAAGTCTGTGCTTCCCTTAGCTCTAGAGCCGCTGCATGTTTCTTTTTGCCTCGCTTGGAATTCCTGAGGGCGCGGTTCATGTTCACTCACGACGTCTTCTCTTGGATTTCTGCAGATCCCTGGCCGTATGCATCCCGTGGAGATCTTCTACACACCTGAACCCGAGCGGGACTACCTAGAGGCAGCCATCAGAACAGGTTCTCTTACCTTTCTTTTTCAGACTTCCCTTGTGAGGACAATCTCTCCTTCACGATGCCTTTGTCAGCATGTTGGCTTTATGCAGCCGTCTATAGATATAAGTTGTTTCCTTTCTTCTCCGCCTAACTTCTCGCCCTGTCCAACAGTGGTCCAAATACACATTCACGAGGGACCAGGAGACATTCTGCTCTTTTTGACTGGAGAAGAAGAGATCGACAACGCTTGCAGGCAGATCAAGGGAGAGATAGAGAGAATGGGGGTCTCAGTAGGTCCCGTGGACGTCTGGCCTCTTTACTCTTCGTTGCCCCCCAACCAGCAGCAGAATATATTCAAGCCTGCACCCCCCCCACGAAAGGTAAGATGAAAGTGGTGAAGAGGGTTGGTAGCTTAGAGATAGAAGGGGGGGTCTTTCTCTGACGATAAGGGAAGAGCTCTCTGTCTCTCTTTCTCTGTATGTTGTTTTCTCCGTCCTCTTCCTCCTTAGGAGCCGCTCAAAAGGTTCAGGGCTCGTTCTCTAACGCTTAGCTTTGCCCTGCCTCGGCGTGTTGTCCTCTCTCTAGCCTGGTGGTCCTGCTGGGCGTAAGATCGTTGTCTCCACCACCATTGCTGAGACTTCGCTTACCATTGACGGAGTCGTGTACGTTGTAGATCCAGGCTTCTCGAAACAGAAGGTAAAGGTTTCGCTGGTCGTAATTCCTCCATCTTACTCTTCTGGATTACGTTTATCTCTTTACACTCTCTCCATCATCTCCAACGAGCGTGGCTGTGCCTTGTGACTTTCCTTTGTCTACAAGCTACCATTCCACCATTCCCAGTCCTTATATCCTGATCGCGCTCTCTGGTCAGGTCTATAACCCTCGCGTAAGGGTGGAGTCTCTTCTCGTCTCTCCCATCTCTCGCGCGTCAGCACAGCAGAGAGCAGGCAGAGCTGGGCGTACGAGGCCTGGAAAGTGCTTTAGGCTCTACACGGAGAAAGGTAAGATAACCAGCTAGCTGGTGGAGAGACATGCCAGGGGTACAGAATAGAAGAGTCGTAGTCCTTGAAGTGCAGAAGCTTCTTTTCTGCTCTCTGCCATCGTGCTTTCCTAACGGTACTCTTGGTCCCCTCATGCATCGCGGCAATACGCTCTATCGCTAACGAATCGTTTATACTTCTTTAGCATTTGAGAAAAACCTTCAGGAGCAGACTCTGCCTGACATCTTGCGGTCTGAGATGAGCTCTGTCGTCCTTACTCTCAAGCAGCTTGGCATAGATGACCTGGTACACTTTGACTTCATGGACCCACCGGCACCAGAAACCCTGATGAGGGCACTCGGTTAGTAAGCGAGATGGGGAAGAGCAGAGAGCCGCAGACAGCTGGGAGAACTGAGAGACAACCGGAGAAAGGCAGGATGTAAGGATGTAGCAGCGGCGGAGGACTCCATAAAGATATTGCGTAGACATGAGAAGAAGTATCTATCTTGGGCAAGAGGCACTCATTCTCCTCTCTCTCTTGCTCCTTTGCTGTCAGAGCTGTTGAACTATCTGGGTGCCCTCGACGACGAGGGCGAGCTGACGGATCTAGGACGTCAGATGGCTGCGATCCCCCTGGAGCCTCAGCTGGCAAAGATGCTTCTGGTCTCTCCATCTTACAACTGCTCTCAGGAAGTGCTCACTATCGTCGCTATGCTGTCCGTCCCGCCTGCCTTCATGAGGCCAAAGGATGCAGCCAAAGCGGCGGACGAGGTGAGTAGTTCTCAAAGACTGTCTGAGAGCAAGAGAGAGTGAGAGTACGAGAGGGTGCAAGGGAGAGATCAAGAGGATATGGCTCAGCAGAATCAGTTTACATCTTTAGAGAGAAGAAGAGAGTTTAGTGTTAATGAGACTGAGGCAAAGAAAAAGCATGGCATAAGCAATAACAATACCGAACATCCTAGAGCTGGATAGAAAGAGAAAGAAAGACGAGAGAGAAAGGAAGAGAGAGGGAGGAGAGCGAGCCGACCGAAGTTGGCCCCGGAAGGAAGAGATGAGGAGAGCCACGAAGAGTGATCAACGTTGCCCCCGCCATTCCTCGCTTTCCTTTATCCTCCAGGCAAAGGCTCATTTTGCTCATATTGACGGCGATCACTTGACCCTGTTGAACGCTTATCACGCTTACCGCCTGGCGAACGAAGACCCGCAGTGGTGCTATGAGAATTTTATCAACAATCGGTAAGCGCTTAGGCGAGATTGAAGCAGAAAGCGGGCGCTTAAACCGAGAGCGAACGACGAGACACAGAGAGAGGGACAGAGAGAAACTAAGTGGGGAAGAGAGATGTGTAGGTCGGGCCCAAAAGGCCACTTCAAAGCGCTCTCCACGACCGGCATTCACTTTCTCGTCAAGTCTTGTCATGTCATACCTCTCCATCACATGCTTCCGTTTCCTCGTCCACCCGTTGCTTTGACTGACAAGCGCTGCGGCACTACAAAGCTGTGCTCCCTCTCTTCTTTCCCCTTTCGTTCCTGGGAGTTCCTGTCTCCAATTTGAATCTGTCTTTGTTACTTACCTTCTCTTTTGCCCTTACTCTCTCTCCCGCGGGCACGGCTTGGCTTCTTCTCTCACTGACATCTCTCCTCTTTTTCCTCCTCTCGGGGAATCTCTTTGTAACTCTAAAGGTCGATGAAGAGTGCGTCTAATGTGCGTGAGCAGCTCTCGAAATCGATGAAGAGACTCAATCTCCCGCTTATTGGGGGCGATCACTCTCGGAGCGACTACTATGTAAACATTAGAAAGGCAATCACCGCAGGCTTCTTCATGCAGGTGAGTGGCGGCCACAGAGATTAAGGGTACCAAGAGAAAACTGAGGGAAAGAGAGAGAAAGAGTCTGCCCGTTGAATAGTCTCCAGTGAAGCGGAGACGGGAGTGACAGGACAAGGGCGGCTTCTAATGTGGAATGTCGCTGTAGGTGGCGCATAGAGATCCAACGCAGAAGGCCCAGTATCTCACTGTCAAGGACAAACAGGTTGGTCTCATGTTCACGCCTGATCTCCCAGTCGCCTCCACATTCCTCCCTCTCCTGCCTTTCTCCAACTCTACCTCTCTTTCTCCCGTTGTGCGGTGTGTCTCAGATATTTCTTCTCTCTCTGTGGCATGTCTGCTTTGCAAGGCTTGCTCACTCTATTTAGGGAGCCTTTGGAGTACACACTCCCTCCTTCGGGGACCCTCTTCGCTTACGTTTTCTTTTCCTTGTTTGTGCCTTCTCTATTTCTTTCTCAAGAAAGAATTGGACCCTGCTTTCTCTATGTGAAACTCTCTCCCTCTCTCTGTTTCTGCATTTCTTCCTCCATCTAACTTGGTCTATTGTTAGGTTGTGGGTCTGCACCCTTCTTGCGTGCTGGACGATAAGCCTGAGTGGGCGCTCTACCACGAGTTTGTGCTAACCTCTAAGAACTTCATCCGGACGGTGACGCGGATCAAAGGCGAGTGGCTGGTAGAGATAGCCCCGCATTACTATGACTTAGAAAACTTCCCTGATGGGCATACAAAGAGAGAACTGGAGAATCTGTACAGGCAGCAATTCAAGAAGTCAAGATAGAACAAGTTCTCTCTTCCTCGTAGGGCTTCCTAGTCTGTTCTTTGGGTCGTTTGCTACCACGTTATCTCTCGGTTTGCCTTGACTCTCTCTCTCTCTCTTTGCTTTCCCTCCTCCCTACATTTCTCTTCTTTCCTAGTTCACCTTTCTCTGCAAATAAAGAAGTAAACACAGCCGCTTTTAGCCCGTGGTTTCTCTCAGTCTCTCTCCTCCCTCTCTCTTCTCTTTGACGTAAGTTGAGGGTTAGGTAGTGTCTTCTCAATATATAATGACAGATGGGTTGAATGGTAAGCAAAAGGCTTTTGCTTCCTCTAGTTGTGCGCGTTTCCTCCTCTATCGCGACTCTGTCTCCGCTCTTTATAAGACTTGCTGTCTGGGAGACCTTAAGCCTTACGCTGCTTCTTCCCCTGACCTTTTCTCTCTTCTTCTACTCTTTTTCTCTTCTCCTCCAGCTTGGCGACCTTCTCTTGCTTCTTCTGGATCCCGTGTTGCATGCGGCCATACAGCCTCTTCGCTTTCTTGTTCATCATGTTCACGCGCATCTCGTGCTCCTCTCGCTCTTGAAGATCTTTCTTTTCCGCCTTAGACAAGAGTTTCTTTGACTCTTTCTTGTCCATTCCACCTTTCTTCTTTGACTTCTGTTCTGCTTCAGACTGAGAAGTGTCTTCTTCCTCTTCCTCCTCCTCCTCCTCTTCTTCTCCTTCTTCCTCAGTAACAGGCTCGTTCTCTCCTTCTTCTTCCTCTTCGGCGTCGTCCACTTCGTCCCTGGCCTCCTCTTGCTCCTCAGTAGACGAAGGAGGGAAGACACCTGCTGCTTCATTCTTCATCTTCTCTACTTCCTTCTTGAAGTCAGGCGTGTAGCCCTCTCGCTCGTCATCAACGAAGGGAGAGAGATGTGGAGGGAGAGGCTTTCCTACTTCATACAGAGAAGCTGGCAGGAGAAAGCTGTGATTTGCACTGTCAAAGATCCACTGAGGTTGCACGTACTCCCGACCAAAGTACCTAAGTAGCAACAGGGTGAGAGAAGACTCAGGGCACGAGAGACAGAGAGCAGAAAGATGACCAGTTGGAGAGAGAGGGAGAGCGATAGAAACGAAAGGAGAGAGAGCCAGCTGAATATCATATAAAAGAAGCTGGTAAATAAACTCCAGAAGTGAAACTGTGGACAGGAAAGACTGCCCTCTCCGGATAAACTAGTAGCGGGAGTCGGTAGGAAAGCTTCTATTAATGCAGGGGCGGGAGAAGGAGAAGAGAGAGAGAGAGAGAGAGAGAGGAAAAAGAAAGAAAGAGAGAGAGGCTTACTACCTGTGCCCCTGCACTGGCCTATCACAGATCTGATGGGTGATTCTCGGATCTTTCACGGTATAAGGAGAACCCTCTCCCTCCCAGCCCACCTCTCCTCCGAGAGATCGTATCACCAGCTCCAGAGGGCCATGTGGGACCTCCCTGGAGAGGAAGAAGTAGAGCGAGCGGAAGAGTCTGGCCTTTCCTTCAAGCTGCTCACTTTGTGCACGGATAGTGAGCGCCTCTTCATTGCTTGCAAAGGCTGCCTCTAGAGGCTCTCTCAATGCGTCTTCATCGTCCTCATCGTCGTCTTCGTCTTCTTTGAAGACAAGGTCGTCCTCTTCATCTGCTTCCTCCCTTTCTGTGATCTCCTGAAGCTTTGTCCCTAGACTCTTCAGCAGCTTCTTGCTCTTCTTTGCGCTAACAGCGGGCTTGGACGAGTGAGAGTTGCCATCCTATAAATAAAATGCACCACGAGGAACGGGTAGAAGAGAGAAACGGTGTAAGTCTAAACACCGAGTTGTTTAGATAAGCCATGGAGTGAAGGGAAAGGTAGACTGAAAGGTGAGGAGAAAAGGCCATTGCTTACCTCTTTGTCAGTTACTGGGCCCTCATCCTCCTTGTCAGGTCCTCCCGCTCCCGCCTGGGAGATAGCTTCTAGCTTAAGAGACGCCAGCTGAGCGCCTAGGGACAAGAGAAGGTAAGCAAGGTTTTATTATCAACGAGCGAGCTTCGTCCTTTTTGAGAGTGCCGCTCTCCTCACTACCACCAGAATCTCTGCACTTCTTTTTACCAATACTCTCCACCTCCCCCTCTTTCGCAGTCTCTTTCTCTCTTTCTCTCTTTCTCTCTCTGTCTCTTTTCTCTCTCTCTCTCTCTGTCTTCCTCTCTCTCGTTTTTCTTTTTTGCTGTTTTGTTCCTCTATTGTTGTCTCTCTCTTTCTTGTTGCTTCCCCCGTCATGAAAGATCATTCACCTGCTGCGTCCAGCTTTAGGTCAATGGCAGGTGGGTAACTGATGCCTAAGTCGCTATAAAGCTTGAAGTTGACAAACTTGATGAGACACTCGTAGAACTCTAAGAACGTCAGCATCACTCTGAAGTCCACATCCTTCGGTAACGTCGGTGGGAAGGCGTGAGGAACCAGCCACGTGATCTCTTGGCCCATAATGTTGGCTTGATAGTAAATTCCCTTGATAGATACGAACACCTGCTCGGCGAGGTGACGAGACAAGGAGCATGGATGGGTGAGTCATGAAGTGCCGCACCTCAACTAGATGGAGAAGGACGGAAGAGCCATCAAGTCTGGTTTGACCGACACACTGAGAGAAAGAGAGGTCATAGGACGGAGGAGAGGTGGAGATGTGAAGACGACATGAACAAAAGAAAAGAGCTTAAGAGAAGGTGTGCCTTGTGCCTAAAAGAGCTAACAGTTTCGCTTAGGAGCGCTACCCTGCCGTACAAGGCCCATGAGATAGGGCAACTGTAAGATATGAGCACATCAGCCAGGCGATGAGGAGAGAGCGTTGGTACCTTGGTCAGGCTGTGTGACCGCGCTATGTAGTTCTGCCATTCTCTGCACAGCTTTAAGCAGTTTGCTGTTCTCTCAGACTTGATGCGGCCCTCGGCAGGTAGAGCCGCAAAGAGATGGATCATACACAATGCGTCGTCTAGATCTCCCAGTGCATCTGTGAATTGAGGGTATCTCTCTTTGATGAGATGGTCCAACTCGTAGGTAGGCTTCTTGGCGTCGAGCCGACGGGCCTCAGCCACATCTTTACGGCCAGCAGCACGACGAACCTATGGCAACAAGGGGCACGTGAGTTGGACAATAACCTTGAGAGTGACGAAGAGGAACGAGATCAAGACGAACAGAGGAAGTAGAGAAAGATTTTGATAGGTGGAGACAGAGAGAGGTAAGGCTGAAGGCCCATGAGACAGACAGGAGGTAAAAAAGGCAGAAGATAGACCACCAAGGGGTAGATGAGCAAGGATAGGCAGGATGTAGGGCTGATACCTTCTTCATAAACGCCTTAAAGTTGCGGAACTTCTCTAGAAGCGGCTCGTGTGCGAGGTAGGAGATATCCTTAACATGGTAGTACACCTTGTCCTTGCCATTCGCCTTCTTCTTCGGATCACGCGGGTATATACCTATAGGTCAGAGGCCATCGCGGCTGTCAAGGAGAGTGCAAAGCCT
This sequence comes from Hyphochytrium catenoides, assembly GCA_900088475.1. Lineage (NCBI taxonomy): Eukaryota > Hyphochytriomycetes > Hyphochytriales > Hyphochytriaceae > Hyphochytrium > Hyphochytrium catenoides. The sequence continues at coordinate 18,987 of FLMG01001451.1, forward strand.
GCATTGCCTCTACGTTGCATCTACTGGGATGACGTCTTCCATCCTCTTTCTGATCCTCTTTCCCTCTTCTTTCTTTTTACTCCCCTGGCTTCTCTTAAAGGGATTCCACCATAAGTCCTCGCGTTCCATCAGTCCCTTCCTTTCTCTCTCTTCTTGCCGCTGCATTGCAGAGAGCCTTGACGCAGCTCCTTGGTCGTCTTCTCTCTCTATATCCAATGCATACATTTGCTTCTCTGCGTGTTCCCCTTTCTCCCTCACGAACTGACTCCTTGGCCTTCAGATTTCATTATCTGCCTTTGTCTCGCTATGTGTTTATGCTTTAAAGCCCCAGGCGATTGGAAACTAGCTTACCTTTCAGGATGCAAAGCCTTCTGAAGTCTTTCAAGGTGATCTGAAGTTTCTTTATGCACCGACTACGCGTGATATAGTTGGCCGCTTCACCCTAGAGAGAGAGAGAGAGAGAGAGAGAGAGAGAGAGCAGGAAGTGAGGCCATGTACATTGCAGAACCTTGGGGAACAATGCAGACACGGAGGACGGAGCGAGACAGAGGGGAGAGGAAAGAGAAGAGCTGGCCATGGAGAGAGAGCATACGCACGCAAAAAAGAGAAAGAAGGGGATTGGTGGAAGAAAGAGGCGACAAGGAGAGAAAGAAAACATAGTTGAGATGAAGAAAAAAAGAGAGACATACTTTGTGGCCCTTCTTGTTTTCCTTTCCGAACTTGGCGAGCCTCCTCTTGCTTCCCATAGAGGAAGTCACCTTTGCTTTGATTGACTTGCGCTTCTTCTTCCCTTCAACTCTTTTCGTCCCCATCTTCGCAATGTGTTCTTTCGCTGCGGAATGCTATACTCTCTTTCTGTCACAGGGTCCGCGTAGTCCAAGGCTGCTGGGAGTTACTTCGTCTTCCGCTGCCGTTCTTGGAAGTCCACCATAAGCTTCCACTGGGTAGAGGAGACTTCCCGATTGCTAGCCAGGCAGACGACGAGTTCTGAAGACGCCCAGACGCTAAAGTTGGTAAAGAAATCAAGGCGGAGGAGTAGCTTCTCTCAGACATGGGAAAGAAAGGTGTGTTGAGAGACTGACAAGGGACAGGAAGAGAGACGGGGGGGAGTCAGGAAGACAGAGAGAGAGAAAGAGAGAGAGACAAGG
>FLMG01001458.1:0-19697 GCA_900088475.1 Hyphochytrium catenoides
GGACGCGTTATTCCCGCATAATCTCGTTATTATCCTTAATAATCCGGCTGACCTGGTGACCTGAGGCTACTGTATATTTCATCAAATCAAGACATCAGTAGATTCACAATAAGACAGGGTATGGAGGGTGTAAATGTCAAATATGCTTTTTTTTACAAGGCTGTCTTGGTCACTCTTTTGTCTAAATACCTGTGAAAAATCTCTTTATTGACGTTTTGTCGCTTGGTAAGGAAAATAATGCGAAGGTTGAAGTTACATTTGTGATTTCTGTCAACAAAGGTCGAGGAGGTTCCTCTGCTGCTGCTGTAACGAGCTCACTCATTCTCTCTCTTCGCCTTTCTTCTCATCTCTCTCTCTTTCTCTCTCTCTCTCTCTCTCTCTCTCTCTCTCTCTCTCTCCGCGTGCGCGCTCTCACGCGGTGGCTCTCTCTCCTCCGCTGTGGTCTCTTCCGTTCTGTCTCCTTGGTCCTCATTCTCCTCAATCGCTGTCTCTGTGCCTCTCCTTTCCCTTCGACAGGTCTACCTCTCCTTTTCTCTCTCCTTACCATCCGTCAGCAATGCTCCGCTCTGCTCATCCTCTCCTCACGGTTGGTCGGTCTACACCTAGGGACCACGATAGGCAAGATTCACCTCTGCCGCAGGATGTTGGGCGGCAGGATGACAGCCATCGCCGCAACTTCCCTTGGTGCGGCAGGTGCTTCTGATCCCATCTCCCATCAGCAACCTCATCTCTCTTTCTAGCTTCATCCCTTCCTCAAGCAGTCGGTCACAGGAAGCCCATTGTATCATCGGCTTTCTGGGAAGACAGAGAGAGAGAGAGAAGAAAGAGAGAAAGAGAGAGATGATAGAGAGAGAGAGGCCCGTGTTAGAAGGAGACAGAGAGCCAGAAGATGGCCAGCTAGACCCACAGCCGCCGCTGGCAGCTGTGGAGAAAGCAAAGACATCGTCAAAGCCGCGCTGGGTCTATGAACAGCTGGGAGAAGACTCTTGTGAAGAGAGCATCACAGCTCTTCCTGCTGGGGCCTCCGCCCAGGAAGCTCTCTCTTTGAAGAAGGCAGCACATAGTTTAGAAGCAGGCACGCTTTCAGGAGAGAGAGAAAAGAGCTTCTTCCGGCTGGTCCTTTCCTCTCTCTCCACCGCGTTTGTCGCGTCTGTGGCCTATGTAGACCCAGGGAACTTCGCGACTAACATCCAGGCAGGCTCACAGTTTGGCTACATGCTCCTCTGGGTTGTTCTGCTGGCCAACGTCATGGCAATGCTGTTCCAGCTCCTGTCTGTCAAGCTTGGTCGAGCGTCTGGCTATAGTTTGGCTCGCTGCTGCAGAGAGCACTTGCATCCTTATCTCACCTTTTTACTCTGGCTGGCAGCAGAGCTTGCTGTCATTGCCACGGACATTGCAGAGTTTGTCGGCGCCTCAGTCGGACTGCAGATTCTTTTCAACATCCCGCTCATCTGGGGCGGCGTCCTAACGACTCTTTCTACTCTGGCGCTGCTGGTTGTGCATGAGAGAGGTGTGAAGCTTTTTGAGAGCGCTGTGATCTTCTTTGTCTCGATTATTGCCGTCTGTTACATTGTCGAGACTATCATTGACAAGCCTGACTGGGCCTTAGTGGCAGAGCAGACCTTCGTGCCTCATCTGGCGGGTACAGAGTCCATCCTCCTCGCTGTCGGGATTGTTGGCGCCACGGTCATGCCTCATGCCATCTTCTTACACTCAGGCATCGTACAGGACACCGAGAAGGGAGACCTGAAGGACAGCGGCCATTCCTCTGCACAGAGATCCATTACCATTGAGGCCGTTGCCATTGGGATTGCCTTAGGTATTGCTGGCTTTGTGAACCTCTCAGTCCTCATCATGTCCGCCTCGGCCTTCCATACCACGGGCCTTACAGAGATAGCCACGCTGGAGGGAGCTTTCGAGACTCTCACGCCTATCCTTGGCCCCGCGGCAAGCTACATCTTTGCTATTGGGCTGGTGTCCTCTGGCATCTCTTCCTCCGCAGTCGGGACTTTGGCTGGACAGATCGTCATGGAGGGCTTCTTAGAGTATAAAGTCTCTATGTGGATCCGCCGGTTCGTGACTGTGGTGCCTTCGTTGGCAGTCATTCTTTCAGGGGCTGACGCCACACGGGCGCTGGTGGTGAGCCAGGTTGTTCTCAGCTTCTGCATCCCCTTTGCCCTGCTCCCACTGCTCTACTTCACGAGCTATAGGGCAGACGTTATGGGCGAGTGGCTGAATAGCCGACTAACGACCGCAGTAGCTTCACTGTTTGCGGTGATCGTCATAGGCATGAACGTGTTCCTTGTCTTCTCCGCCGCTCTATAGTCCACAGCCACAGTGTCCATATCGAGGGGTCCATGCCAGTGTGCGGGAAAGACAAGGCCGGAATCCGCTGAAGCTCATCCCACGTCACCTTCAGGCGCTTGTAAGGTGTTCAACTATCCGTTTATCTCTCTCTCCAGCTGTGCTTCTTTCAAAGAGGCCCTTGACAGGCATAGGAAGAGGGGCAATAACTGCGAACAGGTCGTGAGGATGATGCACGCAGAGGCTCCTTATGAACGGCACGGGTTCCATCAAGCCGGTCTTATCATCGTGAAGATGATAGAGTTGTAAGACTTGGAAGAAGGATTCCATGAGACAAAGAGACAGTTCTGCACCGAGATTCAAGAGCAAGCTCAGTCCAAGTGCTCATATCGGTATCTTGCCGTGGACAAGCGGTAGCGTTTAGGGACGACAGGCGGAAACAGCTAGAGGCGCACACATTGTGTCTCAGAGCAGCCAAAGCGGCCTGCTCTGCGTCTCTTTAGAATAGCTTCTTAGCTGCTCGTACTCATGAGAGCAGCTTCTTAAGCTTTAGACGTAGCTCTTACGCAAGCTAGTTGACCTATCTACAGCGCATAATGGATACGTACATATATATATATATAGCCAGAGCCTGTGCTTGTTCTCTTCTCCTCACTCGTGCTACTGACTCCTTACCTTTAAAAAGAAGCAAAGCCTAGCCAGCATCCAGCTTCGGGATGAATGTTGCTAGTCCTCCAGCCTTATCGCCACGATGATAGGGCCTCAGGGGCCGTCTTGTTGGCGGAGGGTAGCTACGTAATGTCCAGATCGACTCTCAAAATGTCAGCAATCACTGCAGCGTTCCGTCGAGGACGCTTTCTCGGTCCTTCTTTTCCCATAGAAGAGCACATGCTGTTGCTATGGCTGTTATCCTCATCATTCTTCCCGGCCTGGCAAATCTTTTCCCACCGGCTCTTACAGCTGAGCCCTGTCTTATGGCTGTCGAAGCCCGCAGCTACCTGCAACCAGTCGATCCCGCCCTTCTTCTTTCCATCTTCCTCGGGATATGCCTGATGTCTGCTCACAAGCTCTTTCAGCCTCTGATCGTCAGCAGGGGTCCAGAGCCATTTTCGGAGGCAGTCAACGGCCGAGGACTCAGCTACGTCAAACATCTCTGATGGAACATCTCCGACCGCTGCTTTTGTCGCCGTCTCAACCGTCTGTTCCACTTGCAGAGCTCTCCATCGACGGCGGCAATCCGTTGGCTCTCTCCCTGGGAGGTACGAGCTTACGCCCTTCCAGTCAACTTCCCTGCTAGACATCATAGCGCCAGGCTCCCTAGGACTGGCAGCTGTAGGAGACAGAGGGGCAGAGGAATTATAGTGCAACACAGCCAATTGTACTAACTTCTGGTCCTCAGAGTCCGACCAGTCTCTGGCTGTGACGATCCCAAGCTCCTTCTTCTTCCCATGAGACGCCACTCGTGGGATGCTAGAAGGCGTCCTTCTGGTCCCTCTCTGCTCTTCGCTAACGCTAACAGAGTCCCTTTCGGGCTTCTCCCAATGCCCTTTGTTACTGCCTACGACTCTGTTGGCTGAGCTCAATCCCTCATAGACTTTGACTTGCGCAACTTCTGTTTCCTCAGCTTCCTCCAGTGCCCTCCTCAGTTCGAACTCCTCTTTAGATGCTGTTTCCGCCTCACTGATCAGCTCATGCCTCTTGCGCTTCTTACTACTCCGTGGAGAAGGCAGCGTGTGAATAGCTCGGGGACGACCAAGCTCCGTCCCCAGTCTCTCTTCAAGACTGTTACCGCGACCATTGCGACGATCGTAGGCCCCAGAGCCGGCGCAGCTCTCTTCTTGGGCTCTGTGGATCCTGGTATAGGGATGGATGGTGGCTGCTAGCAGCTGATATCTTGCGTTCTCTAGGTGGCTTGTTGATTGCTGATGGGTACCTTCGCCAAGCCACTGATAATGGCGGTGGAGGGCCTTGGTGTGCGATGCAGCTAGTCGTTGCTCTTCTAGTTCTCCCCCGCGTCTTACCAACTCCTCGCCTTTCTTGGGCATGTAGTTTGCTGGTAGAGGCTCTATATAGGCATTGGGGTGCCTGAAGGATTGTTTGCTTGTGACACCACCAGCCTCAACACCGCGCAGAATATCTGACAATGGACATGTGTCAGCATACTTCTCTCTGGATTGGGCCGCGCTCTCCTGCACCCCAGAGGACGGATTGCTAGCTCTCTTCAAGAACACAAAGTCCACCACCCATATGCCTGGCTGGAGATGTCTCCCATCCCGAGTGTGATAAGGGTGCTGCAGCAGGTAAGGAGAACTTCTGAGCTTTGCTAACTGAGCCTCAGCTTCCCTGGAATGGCTCTTCATCATCACCAGTGACTCGTCATCCTCAGCCAGACCTCCTGGTGGGACTCCCGAGGAAGATGATAAAGCAACAACTGGCTTTTCGGCGGAGCTGACTTCATGCTGGCGAGCACTAGCGTTAGCATTTCTAGCACTTCGCTCCATTCTTCGACTAGATTTTTGCTTCCCGCCACGACTGAGGGTTTGGCGTTTAGTAGGTAGGCGTCGCGCAGCTTGGTATCTCTGCAAAGCTTCCCATTGCCTGCGCTCCAATGCCTCTTTGTAACTCTCTCCATTCTTCCACGGTGGTAGATCTCCCTTGTTTTTGGAAACAACGTCGTAGTGGTCGGGCAGCGCAGCAATAGAAGCTCCTGCGGAAGCGCTAATGGTGTTGCTAGCTGAGCGAGAAGACCATGAGGAGGGACGAGGTGAACGTCTGTCGTACTCATAACTATTATTCTGACTGCCATACACAGAGAGTGATTGGCTGGCCGTGGGTCGCAAAGCCCTTCTTCCCCCATGATGAGCCTCTATCGCTCTCTGAGAGTAAGCCCTACTAGTCACGTGCTTCTCCGGCGCAAGAAGAGTTGTCCCTCCAGCACTAGAAACAGCGGTGGTCATTGCTGATGGGCAATAGACCTTGATGCCACAATCCTCTCTGGAGTGGACCTTGTTGGTCTCAATAAGATGCAGAGGTCTTCCGCCATGTGCAGCCGCTACTTCAGGATGGGTTGTTAGAGGATGACTTGTTCCCTTCAGTGTGCCAATAGGCCTACCGTGAGGCGCTGCATGAGAACCTGATGCGTGATCGGATTGAGGAAAGTAGAGGCTCCGCCTTTCTCTTGATGTGTAGGCGGATCCTGGCTCTGGGGCTCGGTGAATGTAATGTCCTGGGATAGGGCTGATTGCCTCTGCTGTGTGTTCTCCATGAATGAGTCTGTACCGCTCGCCGTGTCTCAAAGCTCCCGCCCGGAGGATGGGCGCTGGATGCCCGACAGGCTCACGATCGTAGTGGGAAGGCAGCTGGTAGCTGGCAGTAGGAGCATTTCTACTATAGAGAGCTTTATGTTTTTCTTCTCCAGGAATAGAAAGGCTACTAGCTGTTCTTCCCCACTCACCGGGCCTCTGACATTCCAGGAAGACAGTCGAGGGCCCGTGATGGTATCTCCGTTCGTCATAGAAGTAGTAGGCATCCTCTTCCAGTGCCATCAGTCCTTCACGATATGGCTGATAAGGGGCTTCTCTATTATTGCCGACAATGACGCCCGTCAAGAACGAAGGTGATGACGCTTCTTTCTGAGAAGGCCCTGGTACGTACTCGGATAAGGAGCACGGCAGTCAACGGCCGTTCAAGGAGATGGACTGTGATGAACCAGGGCTCTCAGGAAATGCTCTGATAAGCTTCTGCCATCAAGCAGGAGATTGGAGAAGGAGGTTATAAGTGAATAGCTGAGCGGAGAGATCTTCTGTTGTTTAGGATCCCTCACGCTCAATCGTCCTAAGCATGAGGACGACGACGGTAAGCAAAGACTGCACAGTAAGGATACCACCACACAAGCAATTGAACGCGATGACAGAGATCTTCCCCACAAGGTAGAAGAACGGAACTTTCTAGAGCAACCTCAACGCCGCAACTCCTCGTATCTTCACACGCGATGAGGTTCAGCGGTCAGAGACGTAGAGCAACAGCGAGAGCGAGCGCGAAGCGGATACTCTGTTAGCTTGCTCTGCCAGCCGCAGCAACAAGAAGAGGAGGTTACAGCGGGCGGGAGGATAGATGACAAAGCGGACGGAGGTGGTGCGTTATACCGGTGATGATGGGGATCTGATGAGGATAGAAGCAGCAAGCAGTGCACCACCACGCTGCGACTTCCGGCAGTCCGCGCGCGCGCGCCTTGACATGGCACCAGCAGCAATCCGTCCTCCTCCTCCTCTGGATAGCAACCGCAGCAGCAACAGCCTCCTCCTCCCCTAGTCTTCTACCGTCCACGTCCATCGGCCATCCTGGGGCGTTTCCTCCTTCGTCAAGACTCAAGAAGTTCTGCTTATTGAAAGACAGGCCTCGTGCTATCTCTTGATGGCCTTTTGGCCTTGGCCTCCTGGTACTGTAGTGCAGCGGCGGACAGAATAATAACGGCCCCAGAAACCCAAAACGTCCCTTGAGGCTGTCTCTCCTGTACGACGTCGTACAATGTCATGTACAGTCACGCCAACGGGAAGATTTCCGCTGTTTTTGGAACTTTGATAGGTTTCCACTTCTTGATGAGCCTTTCGGATAAAGAGGAGTGCAAGGGCAATGTTTCAAGCTTGACCTTTTCATGTCACATTTCCTAGGGATTTAGAACTTCTCGGTACAGACAGGAGGGCTGTCGTGTTCTATGTATAGGCTGTTTGATGTTTGTCTTGTCCCCCGTTTATTACAGTAATATAAATGATAAAGTTGCTCTGCAGGAAAGGCTGACAGGGTGATGGGAAAAGTATATTGTATTTGATGAGGTTTATGAAACAAATATTATTGCGTGCGTATGAAGGCTTGTAATTATATACAAAAATAATCCACAAAAGCCTTTCTTTGCAGAAAGAACTATTGGAAACTATTCATGTAAAGAACCCACCAGTCACACCGCTCCTATTATTATTAGGGGATAGGGCCAGACTGCCTCGTTAGACATCTTCTGTATCAAAAAGTTGGGCTGTCTCAGGGCATTGCTGAGCACTGTAGGACTGTATGAAATATTACTACTTCTGGCCGTTAAGCTTCCCTGTCATGGGCGCTGTGTCCCCTGTGTCTGTCTTGACACTTCCTTTGGCAAAGCGTCAGAAGAAGAGCCGCGACTATTCCTAAGAAGATGATCAATGTTGAGTTGCTGCTGCTGCTGCTACTACTTGTTGCTCGGTCGTTGCAACCAACTCCTTGTTGCCTGTCGTGAGGACTCTGGGAGGACCGGACTGACGAAGGAAAGTGCTTGAAGATATACCACCACCACCATTATTATCATGCCCCCCCCCGTCTGGCGGATTCACTATTGTTGTTGGGCCTTTATCTTCTTTTTACTTCAACCTCTGAATGATGCCGTCGCGCCTCTGTTGCATGTGCAGCAGAGTCGAAATGCTCTGATTGAGTGAGGATGATGATAGGTTAGAGGAAAAGAGGAATAATAGAACTACTACTACCAGAAGGCTTCTTTATAAGTCCTGCTGTTTACGAACACCAGCGCTTGGAGCTGTGTAATAACCGTTGTTCTGTACGACACTAGTAGTAGTAGTAGAACTAGTGCTCCTTATTATTATAGCCTACTAGCTAGCTAGTAGTACCAGCGTAGTAGCATCTTCTGTAGAATAGTCACCGTTATGCCTGCTATCTTGATACAATAACTAGCTTCACAGAGTAGAATGCCCTTGCGTCTTGCGTCGCAACCGTTCTTATCCTTGAGTTCTAGTTCTATAACAGCGTGTGTGCTTCCGCTGTTGTTTGCTTCCTGCTTCAAGCTTGACCTGACCTGACCTGACGGGATAAAAAGGAAAATGCAGGACCGGTTGATGACAATGAGTACTTGTACTCTTCTTGTGAGTAGTAATCCTTACTACGGAACAACCTGATAAGACTCTCGCACTCTCGAGGCTGTCTTCAGTCTGAACTCTTCTAAAGGAGGCAGGTCAAAGAATAATGCAAGCTCGTTCGGTGGCTGTAAATAAACTGAGTACAGTAGAACTAGTAGGAAGATTTAGAAGAGGTGGTGATATCACCGATACGCCAAAGCCCTAGGAGTATTATTAGCACTAAACTACTGTTGTGTAGTACGAAGACGCGTTGTTACGGCTTAATTAGGCAGGGATTTCCCTACTGTAACAGTTCTGGTCAAGTAAAGTACTCGAATTTGGTCATATTCAGAATTATACGTGGTTCCCGGTTCCCCATACTAATTACTCCTGTCTGCACAGATTACGAATTCCCGTGTAAGTGTATACTTATCCCACGGGTAATAGGTTACTGGTTGGTACTAATAATGGGATAAGTACACTGATGCGTAGTTCTACTACCGTTTTGAGGCTGTACAGTAGTATCTTGATGTGCTCTTGCCGCAATGTGAGAAAGAGGAGGGCACCTTCGCTGCTGCTGGACTATAATAATAATAATAATAATGTAGTGCTACAGGTACCAGTAGAAGATGAAGGACGTTGCAGGAGCTCTGGTCAATGGCCGTTCCAGAATATAACAGCTAGCGTGATGCTTGATAGATAATGTGTGCCCACGCAGAAGAGGTTGTAAGCGTCTTCTTCTTCTTCAGCCCGTGCGTCTTGCTAAGCTTCTATCATCAGAAGAAGAACATGCCAAAGAAACAAAGAGGAAGAAGCGGGTCTCCTCCGACAGTTATTAGTTCTACTGGACACTGGACACTAAAAATAGAGGTGACTCAACAGGTAGTATATATCCTAAGAAGAGCACAACCGTACAAGTGCATGTGCTTCGTACAGGAATATCCACGTCTGCGCTCTGCCGGAGCACATCTCACTATTGATATTACTATGACGGAAGATTAGACATGATGGGATCACCGTGTACATACCAACAACTCCCGTGTCAAAAACCAATGTACAACTGCAGCTGCCACAAGCTGCTTTGTAGGCTACGACTAGACTTCAAGTCAGCCTTTATAAGGGGCTTGACAGTACATGCAGGCTGGGCTAGAGCCTGTAGTACTAGTAGCAAGCCATCGCAGGTTCAAAACTACAAGCGGCTAGTAGGGAGCAGGTCTCCTCCCCAAGATATGTATAGGCAGTAGTGCTAAGGGACTTGTCCAGTACTCACGAATTGGATTGGGAGTTACACGTTACTCAAGCTTCGTCAGCTTGGAAGAGACTGCTTGTGGGGACACGACTTCTGGGTACCAAAGGCGGAAGATGGTTATAGGGCCGTTGCGTCTTTCCCCCTCAGGCCCTGCTCACTCTCTGTCGCCGGTCATAGTACAGCAGAGCAATTGTAGTGGTCTGTGAGATGGAAGGGTCGCCACAAATACCCGGTAAAGACCGTGCGTGTACGAGCACTATCGGCAAAGCCTAGAGGACACTATCATAAGTAGCTCCGATACGTAAGCGGCAATGATGATGGGTACAGGGAACGGCTCTACATGGGAAGATGGACTACTGGTCGCTGTCAGTTTCCCATAGGTTTCTATCTGGAAGAAGACTGGCCAGCAGTCCTCCTCTTTCTTCTTATTTACAAGCGGTAAAGGCAAACATACCACAGCTACGACATGAGGCGACGACTGTTTGAAGGCAACCGACATGAAACAGTATCGTCGAGACCGGAACCTACTGGTCACTGCCAGGTCGATATCATCTCCGACGAGGTTCTGAAGCTTACTCACTGCTGTCCTACCTGTGGGCGAGATTAATGCGGCCATCGCTCAAGCTTGACGACATCTCGTTGCTCCTACTCGCTCGCCTCTCTCAAAGAACGGAACTGTAGTTACCCGCTTGCCGTTAGCTTGATCCTCTTTCTCCGCTGAGGACTGAAAGAAGCAACAAAAGGTAAAGCAGCAGCAGAAGAAGGCAGATAGAAGTAGGAAATAAGGGCCGTGATGGCCAGACTTCTTGACGTGACGGTTCAACTTCTCCAATAATATAACTACCCTACTACCTCTGGTATGGAGGAAGACTGCTCTTCATCACTGACACCCTTCAACATGACACAAGCGCAGCCGCGACGACTCGCAGAGGGAGTAGCACCTGAATGCCTTTCAGTGTCCTACAACCTCCACCCAAGAAGGGCCGAACATGACATGACCAGCAACACAGAGAGTTGATTATAATTTAGCAGCAGAGGAAGACACCAGCATAACATGCACGGAACATAACTCATTTTACTTGTTTTAGTGCAGCTTCGTCTGTCTCTCTCTCTCTATCAGGTCTATGGCACTAGGGCCAAGCACAACCAGTGGTGCGGCACAAGCAGCAAACAGCAACAGCCTGCTGATATAATAATAATATTTTAAAACAGGACCATAGAGCGCAGGCAGAAGAGACTGAGGAGAGCAGGAGGGACCACTACCTCAGCCCCACTCAACGTAGCCGCAGAAGACAGAAACGCGACGAGGAACGATAGAAGAACAAGAGCGGAAGTGACAGGGAGAAGAGCCACACCAGTGATAGGTCGCCAAGGTGCCAGAAGACAACCGAGAGAGGAGTCCGACCACAGCAAGAGCAGCAACAAGAGCGTCATCTTCCTGACCGACCCGCTATCACAGATGAAGCACCAATCGAGGGGAGATAACAATGGCCGCCACAGCGCAGGTTCACCAAGAGGTCGTTTGATGTAGTACATTAGAACATAGGTAAGGGGAGCCCTACCTAGAAAGCACCATCCCCTAGTAATAGGCTCAAACGACAGGAAAAGGGAGAAGCGCAATAAGTGGAGAGAAGAGAGATCAGATACGGGACGCCAGCAGCGAGCCTGGCGCACCGCCGAGAGTCTAGCTTAGTGCGTGATGATAAACCCCAGCACCACTGCCTCCCTTTAAGCAGGGGAAGGGGCAGGCAAGGGGCAGGGCTCCCAAGGGGGCGAGTCATTGTAACCTCACTGGAGGCCTCACCACCCGTACAGCCATAAAAAGAAATATAATAATATAATACTAGTTTTTTGTCCATGCCTACGGACGGCTTGTTGAGATGTAACTGGAGGACGGGCAACAGCTTCTGAAGCAATAGTTTACGGCAGGTTTGGTGAGACCGCCAGCTTGACAGTGTGCCAATCTCTTTCAGCCAAAAGCAACCTTGTCTAGAAGAATGCTGAATCTGTTACAAATAAAGCCACGCACAGCGTGTCAGGTTTCTTTCAACAACGCTCTAGGTTCTCCCCCGTGCAAGGAAGGCAACATCAGCAGCCGCGGCTTTATGATTTGACGAGCATTGTCCTCTTAGTGGAGACCAGGTATAGTCTCTGTCACGACTACTCGTCCTCCTGCGGTAGATAATAAGGGCAAGGGCTGTGTCGCGTGGTAGTTGATCCTCATCCTATGCTCAAATGATCGTCATGGAGAACTAGTAGGAGGTAACGACGCTTACGTATAGCCCAGGCAACAACACGCTCACTCGGCCCAAGTGGTACGGTGGCTTCGCTGCTCCTACCATGCATTACAAGTAGCACTACTGCAAGATCGACCCTAACAACTAACCTGCCTAGTCGCAATCGCCTCCGCCATCCTCCTTGTTGCCGCTCGTTATCAATCGAGAGCAAATGTGAATACAAAGCAAATGTGATTACAAAGCACCCGTCGTCACCCTACTCTCTCTCTCTACCTGCCCCGGAGCCAGCCTGTCCATCACCTCTTCCTCCCTTGGAACAACTTATAATAAAGAGACAAGGTTGAGTCCGCCCCTATTCCTTTTCAGTCATATTGATGAAGGAACTTCTTCTTCATCGTACTCGCATAACATTCCCTGTCTCTGTCCGGGAAGTGGGGACAAGCAACCTCAGATGATGATGACTGCTTCTCTACTCGAGGAGGGCTATGAAACTACTCTTTTAATAAAGATATCCACACCTTCTTGTTGTTGCTGGACGACGGACTGAATGATGAACTTCAACTACCCTCCAGCCCTTTCTCCTTCTCTGCCCAGATTGTACTACCAAAAGCCTTCAATGAGCTGTTTGTTCACCCCTTGCTACTACGACTGGGCTCGAGCTTCATCGGCTCATCGGTGGTCGGTGGTGGTCCAAACTGTCTGGCAAGAGAGCCAGCGGCTGAAGGAACGAATTATTTGCTCAGTTGAGTCCCACAACTTCAAGTCAAGAGTATAATAGGCCTCAGTGCTGCGAGTTCTCCGTCTTGTCGTCACCAAAAAGTTACTTTGCTTTGAAGTGATGGACAAGGTGTGAGATCCCCTAACATTTGCCTAGAAATTCTACAAGTAACCCCTTAACTCTAAGATGGTTCTCTTCGAAATTACCGATAGACTTTCAAAAATAAGGGGAAATAGTGGATATTCATACAAGGAGGTCAAGAAAGATACAGTGAGATTGGAAGGACAAATACGCTGGCGTACAAAACTGTGCGAGTTTGCAAGGCTTTGCGAATACAATACCGAAAATAAAGGTCGTAGCACTCTGTCCGACCGGAAAGGACATAGAAGGCAGAACATGGTACATTCCTTTCGTCCTTCCTCTCTGTTTCTCTCTCTCTCTCTCTTCATCTCTCCCTCTCCCTCTCTCTCTCTCTCTCTCTCTCACTCTCCCATTCTCTCTCTCTCTCTCACACGCACACTCTCTCTCACTCTCACTCTCTCTCTCTCTCTCTCTCTCTCTCTCTCTCTCTCTCTCTCTCTCTCTTCAAGAATGGAAGGTGCAAGTCTGGCGGTGGAGGAAGAGGGAAGACAGTAAGAGCGATGCCTTCCTAGAAGAAGGAAGGAGTGAAGTGATGGGCCAGGCTTCATTGGCTGATAGTAGGTCGTAAAGCAATCCTCAAGTCCAAAAGCTGAACCGCACCTCTGCCCTTCGCTTCGTTCTCATGTTTCCCTTCGATGGAGATGGATGATTGAAGAGAGAGAGAAAGAGAGAAAGAGAGAGAGAGAGAGAGAGAGAGAGAGAGAAAGGGAGAGAGAGACAGAGAGAGAGAGCCGTACCTCTAGCTTTGACTACACTCTTCTTCCCTTGGCTGCTTTGCTGCTCAGTAGTAGCAAGAGGCCGGCCGGGCAGTGTGCTAAGAAGTGAATGAATGTAGTTTTGAATGAATGGAGTTCTCCCTTCGTACTACACTCTGAAGCGTTTCCTTCCTTCCTTCTCAATCATCCCTGAGGCCTCGATCTATCGTCTTGTCCTTTGTCCTGGACACCAGCAGACACCGCATCATCTATTCTTATGTTGCCCCTCTGCCTCTGCACTACTGCTCCATGTGTCATTCCCTCTGTCATCAACCCTTGGAAAAAAAAATACTCTCTCTTCTTCTTTCTCTCTGTCTCTCACAATCACTCACACTCACCCTTCAGATGAATGACAACCTTTCTTTCCTGTCTCTCTCTCGCCCTTCTTTGTGAAAGACCTCTCACTCGCCCGTCCGCATTTGCCATCTCATCGGTCCTTTCTCTTGACTTCAACATTGTCAGCGTCTTGTCAAGCTCATAGTCCTAGCTAGCGCCACCAACAAGAGGCGTTAAGTAAAAGAGGTCCATATTCCAATTTGCTGCGTTCCTCCACTGGCGCCACCAAGATCCCTCTAGCCATCAGCGGACTGTACATCTCCGTCAGACCTTAGCCAAGATGAAGCTTGGAGCAGCAGCCATCGCACTGTTCTTGACTATCTCTTCCGCCTTCTTGGGTGAGGAAGGCGTACAGTCGCAGAAGGCCTATGGTCCGCAATGCAAGCCCTGCACGCCAGGCACTGCGGGCATCTACCAGCTTCCCACGGAGGAGGAAACCGCAGTCTGTCTCCATCCGAAGAACGCTCTAGAACCTCCTTCCCCTAATGCTATCAGATGCGGGTAAGTGCAGGGATACTAGGATATTTGTCAGACTCATCTCGGTTTCTCCCTAGTTATCCTCTTCCAATAATGTGGCTCTCTTCCTCTCTGCGCCTCTCTCTCTCTCTCTTGCTCTCTTGCTCTCTTCCTCTTTATCTTATTCTCGGCTGCTCTCTCCTTCTGGCTTCGCTCCCGCTCTTTGGTCCGACCCTTTCTCCTACCTGTTGCCTAGTGTTCGCTTCTTCCTTCCTCTTCTCCATATACACGCTGGAAACACTACGTTGGCTAATCTCTCTCTCTCTCTCTCTCTCTCTCTCTCTCTCTCTCTGTGCTCCCTTGTCGTCCTCATTTTAGGACTGCTTTCTTTGTGATGATGCCTTTGAGCTGGGTGGCGAATGACGGAACCTTCCTCGAGCCTGAGAACATGAAAGCTTGGCTAAAGACTGTCAAGGACATCGGAGCCACAGGCGTTATGACTGACGTCTGGTGGGGCATCGCAGAGAAAGCACCTGAAGTCTATGACTTTAAGGCGTACAAGCAGTTCGTGGCCATGTGTGCCGAGCTAGGACTGAAGGTCCAGGCGATCATGAGCTTCCACCAGTGCGGAGGCAATGTGGGCGATACCTGCAACATCCCCATCCCACAGTTTGTCCGGGATCTCTATGAAAAGGAGAAGAAAGAGATCTTCTACCGTGATACAGATGGCGTGGTCACGCAGGAGTACGTTTCTCTCTTCGTGGATGAGCAACGCCTATTCCCTGCAGCGAACAAGAGGAAGCGTAATGCTATCAGAATGTATGGAGACTTCATGTATGCCTTCATGGAGGAGATGGGCCAGTACTTTGGCTCTGTTATCACCGAGGTTGAAGTTGGAATGGGACCAGCTGGAGAGCTTCGTTACCCAGGGTACATTCCTACCGGAACTTGGAACTATCCGGGCACTGGCTGCTTCAACGTGAAGAGCTCCTACGCGCTTGAAAGCCTCAAGAAGGCAGCTAAAGAGGAAGGTCTTCCTGCAATCTATGGCGTCCCACCATCGAACGTGGGTCCCTGCGCAGAGCTAACCGTGGAGGACGACGATGGTGATTGCTCCAAGCCGCCAACCACCCCTCCTACTTATGTCAACGGGACCTTCTTCAATAAGGGAGCAAAGGACAACTATGAGTCGAAAAGAGGCAAGTTCTTCCTCAAGTGGTATGCCGACAACCTATTGGACCATGCAGATCGAGTACTGGATGAGGCACGCAGTGTCTTTAAGAACAAGGTGCTTCTTACTGCCAAGATCTCAGGCATTCATTGGCTTCACGCCATTCCTAGCCGCCCTGCTGAGGCAACCTCCGGCTACGTTAACATCGATGGGTTCTATGACTTCTATGACAAGGTAGCCAAGGTGATGAAGAAATATAAAGCTGTTTTCACCTTCACAGCGCTTGAGAAGACCAACCAGGGCGAGTGCAGTGTGAAGAGATCCTGGAGCCGACCCACTGACCTAGTTGCTCAAACAAGAGTCGCAGCAGCAAAGTATGACCTGAAGTACTCAGGAGAGAATGCTCTGCCCATCTGGGTCAACGACATGACCACCATCGTACAACGCTCCTCTCAACCACCTGCAGAGGCCTTCACTCTGCTGCGCCTGAATAACCTTTGCAAGGCAGAGCAGAACACTGGGAAGGAAAATGCATCCCTCGGCAATGACTATGCTTGCCTGTATGGAACCATGAACAACGATGGCGTCGTCAAGAACACGACGGAGTGGTATGCTGACTTTGCCACCAAGCTAAGCAGCACATACAGACAGGCTTAGAAGAGAACTGAGACCGGTCCAAACAGGCGGCAGTCTTCTAGGCAGAGAGATTCTGCCATTCAGCTTAGTATACATCCATCTCCTGAGAGATAAACCTCCTCAAATCTAATAAGTTTTGCTCCTTTTTCTCTCTTTGTCAACTTAGAAAGACGTTCTCATCCAAATCACTGTCTCTGGAGACCGAAGAGGTCTGTTCCTTCCTACAGCATGGTCCCCTCCTAGACGCAGAAAAGGGATAGAATGATAGTTCATCTCTTGTCGGATCACGGCGCCTTGACATATCTAACCAGCGTCATAAGCCACCGGCTATAGCCTAGTCCCTTCACCTCCTCTCTAAAACAGTTCTCTCCTTATTCATGCTCAAAGCGGCACCTATCACTCCGAGAGTCATAGAAGGTTGGGCATCAGCTCACCCCAGGATATCAGCCACAGCCAGCACCGGACGCTCAGCCTGCACAAACTCAGGCACAAAACTTTGCCGCCAGTAGGGGCTAATGCCTTAGAAGCAGACTAGGCCTCGCTAGATAGTCAGCAAAGAGTGCGTAGATTACAGGGTCGTTGCTTTGTGCTCCCTGTCAGGAGACTGCGTCGACCTCGCACTTGACAATATGTCGACCAGGAATCAAGGCCATGCCTAGTGTTCGCTTCAGCACCTCCTCGCGCGTTGATCCATCTGAAGCACCATCCAAAAGACCAGAGACGGTTAGTTTAGAGCTCATTAACAGCTGCGACAATAATCAAGGGACAGCGATGAACCTACCGAGGTTGGTCAGAGTAACCCGACGACTTTCCTCAACGTCGTTAAGAACCAGATTCTTGTCTTTATCCAAGCACTGGGATGAAAGGATAGGGCCGGATAAGAGGCAGCATGCAGTTAGCTTTATACTTATAGAACGCACTGCAGGAGATGTACTCTACCTCTAAACTTCCTACGAACTCTCTGCCATCCGTAACGGTGACGTACAACCTCTGTTGGAGGAGTCCTCTGACCCTTTCCACATGAGGTCTCAGGTGTCCCTTTCCAGCTCCACCGCTTGCGCAAGTCTGTCCGTTGCCCTCTAGGGCTGTCGGTGTATCCGTCATAGCTAGGTCGATTTGTTACAGGGCAGGCACAACGTATTATCAACACGGCTGTTGAGCCTTTCGACTCCGTAGACCAAGCGGTCTCTTCGACCACTTTGTTCAAGGTTATAGTTTGAAGAGAGAACTCCTATGGGATATGTAGAGGAGGGTTCGCTAGCAGCTGTCCCATTATCCATAGACGTTCGTCCCTTATTAGAGTCTTCAAATGATCCAAGCCGACCGCCAACACCTTGTTTTGAGCTCTCTATAAAAGACCCAGAGCTTCGTTATGGAGACTCTGTAAGCCATTGACAAAGCTTCATCAAAGCTTTACCATCTGCTCTGACAAAAGCATAACTCTACACAGGTTTGGACAACATAAACGCTGTATTTCCAACCATGATAGAGTTTGTGGTTCTATGGTGTAAGGGTTAGCACTGCGGACTTTGAATCCGCCGATCCGGGTTCAAATCCCGGTAGAACCTCTCTTTTTTCCAACCCCCACTTAAACATCAGTCCACGTCCTTCATCTTCTTTCTTGAAGCTAAACTCATCTCACCTTCATCTTCTACATTTGTAACCAATTATGTGCAAGTACAAGTAGTTCTACAGTTACAAGTATACACGTCCCTTGTGAAATGCGTAGATCTATCATCGTTTTTACACTGCTTGCACTTACGTAAGTATACTTGTCATACAAGTACAAGTCGATAGTACCGTTTCGTCAAGGCGGAGACGCCGACTCGGTCTCCTCCTCTGTCTTCTCTCCAAGGATCTCTCTTCTTCTTCCTCTGTTGAGGAGTCAACACACAGCTTGGCGGCTCTCTTCTCTTCCTCAGCCACAGATCCTGGCAGTGAACTCTTTCTAGCCATCCTCAGAGGCTGGAGAGGCCACAGCAGCGGCTACCAGGCCAGGACCATACAATGATCAACGGTTAGGCACAGAGACGACGAGCACTTCTTCTCACTAGTAGTATAAGGCCTCTATTCACTTCGACATCTCCTCTTTTCTTCGTAGGAGGAGGATGGCATAGGCCTCACACTGATGATGTTTGCCGTTGTGATGAGTTATTTAGTTATCAATCATTATTCCTTTACCCCTTCATCTTTGGCTAACGTGAAAGCAAGGGACCTGATCTTATATGAGCATCATCGCCATGTGCGCTCCTCTAACGTTGGATGATAATAGCTCTAATGCATGTGGGATAATTTGTTTGAAAGAAGTAGGAAGCTATTATACGTACTCTACATCGTGTCAATTATAAAGATCGTCATATCGAAGAGCCAGCTGGCTCCTATGGGGCAACAGGACTGAGGGAGGAGGGATACTGACATTTAGATGCACCGCGTATGGAGGGAAAAGAAAGAAAACAGAGGGGCAAGAGGACTGCCACTTTCCTACTGCAGCCTGCGTGATTAACACCCCCACAGCCACTTCTGCTTACTCACTATTATCTGCTTTATCACCAGCGACGAATTATTCATGCGTCTAGAGCCTGGACGACTGAGCGACGTAAGACGCATTATTCAGCAATATAAAGAAAGGGAACCGCGTCTGAAAGAAGCCGTCAGCTGTAGTGAACCTGGAGAGTGGTGAATAATTTTTATATGATATACGACTAGCTGCGCGAGTGAAAGGAGCGCAGCAGGACCTCCGCTTCTCACAGCTTGAAAAAGAAGTACTTCAATTCTATGAGGACGCTGAACGCGGCCGGAACTGCGCATCTCTGCAATTTAAAATGTGGTGGGGTTCAATCTGGTTGGTAATGCAGAAGGCCACTGATGAGAGGTGATGACAGGAGAAAAATTACATTTACAAATAGCTCTGGTGCTGATGGTAGACGACGAAGACATCGTCTTACATAAAAAACAGAGAAACAGATAGATGATGGAGCAAAATCAGGGAAGAGAGAGAGCGGGGAGAGAGAGAATGAGAAAGAGAGAGACAGAGACAGAGACAAGAGAAAGAGGCAGAGAGAGAGACAGAGGAGGAAGGAGAAAAGAGAGACACACACAAGTACTAGTCACAAGAGAGAGACGGCTGCTATGTACTTGTACCTGCCCCCAATTCTTTTTTCATTTCTCTTCCTCTCACGTACTTTCACTTCTATCGTTGCTGCTGCAGCTCCTCGCTCACTTTCTTTGTCTTTTGTTCTTCTGGTTCGTCGGTCCGTCGGTCGTCCCTTCCTCTTGTAAAGTGCTTGAAGGCTCTTTGTGGCCCCTCCATCTTTCTCCTGATGCTGGAGAACTGTGAGAAGGGGAGCAGAGGCTAACCTACGAGCTTCTGCTAAGAATTCTCTACGAGATGGATGGCGATCTCTTACCGGCTATCTTTCTCCATACATTTGTATGGGGGAAGATAAAACAGTACTCGGACACGAAAAGCCGTTACCTCCTCATGCGCCTCCTCCCTTTCAAGGGACAATCCCCCTCTCACTTCTGGCAAACCCCTCCGCCTAGATCATGTTTAGACTATACCTTTCATAGCAAACCCCCTTCTGGACGCAGATGGCCCCCCCTCCGCCTCCACTACTGCTCACGAACAGTTGCAACTCCTATCTCTCGATTTCCTCTACTGAAGGGCCAAGGTGACAAGCGGGAGAGAGAAAGAGTGAGACAAGATATAGACGAAAGATGAGAGAGAGGTACCAACTAAAGATTATAAGCCGAGAAGCCAATGGGTTTTTGAAAGGTAAGTCGAGACAGAGTAGAAAGATGGAAAGGGAGAGTAAGAG